>VTFQ01000023.1:35980542-36285542 GCA_036281575.1 Ancherythroculter nigrocauda
CAAGATGTAATGTAAGTCTCTGGTGTCTCCAGAATGTGTCTGTGAAGTTTCAGCTCAAAATGCCCCACAGATCATTTATTATAGCTTGTCAAATTTGCCCCTATTTGGGTGTGAGCAAAAACATGCCGTTTTTGTGTGTGTCCCTTTAAATGCAAATGAGCTGCTGCTTCCCGGCCCACTTTCCAGAAGAGGGCGGAGCTTTAACAGCTCAACAACAACAAAGCTGGAGAATCTCATGCAGCCAAAAAGCGATTTCTGTAAAATATCTCCCTTAAAATCATTTAATTTCGAGAATATAGTTGTGTTTTGAGAAAAACATTACATTTCGAGAAAAAGTTTAAATAATATGTTGACAATAAACTCATTACATTTATGAGAATAAAGTCATTGTGTTTCGAGAAAAAAAATATTAAATTTCGTGAAAAAAGTTTAAATGAAATGTTGACAATAAACTCATTAAATTTTGAACATAAAGTCAATGGGTTTTGACAAAAAAAATGTTAAATTTTGAGAAAAGAGGTCAAAATATGTTGAGAATAAAATCATGAAATTTCGAGAATATAGTCGTTGTGTTTCGAGAAAAAAATAATTACATTTCGAGAAAAAAGTTTAAATAAAATGTTGACAATAAACTCATTAAATTTTGAGCATGAAGTCAATGGGTTTTGACAACAAAAAAAAAACGTTAAATTTCAAGAAAAAATTCGATATATGTTGAGAATAAAATCATTTAATTTTGAGCATAAAGTCTTGAAATTTAATGGGTTAAATGAAATTGAGTTAATGAGTTAATGCAATTTAAATATCTCTCTTTGCATTGAACTTTGATCATCGTAACTTTGCAGATGTTGTTTATGCTCAAACAGCAACATTACACACTAACTAAAGTTAAAAAAGTGAAATCATAAGCAACCACTGCTTTAAAATAACTACCATATCATCAGTCTAGTCTGTATTTGAGGTCGTGTTGAATTTTTATTTATTCACAAGTCTGTGGTTTATTTGTTCATATTTAAGGAATAAGGATCACCAGTCGAATATGATATAAACACATTTTAATTCAATATATCAGGTGTATGAGATGTTTCATGACAGAAAAAAAGTTATCTAAAAACAACAGAAAAAGGAGCACAAATCTGTGTCCAATCTTCTCGTCAGTTTCAAACTACGGCTCTTCCACCATCTTGTTGTGCACATGCATAATGCCTGAAAACATTAACAAATAGATTAGGGATTTTTCTTGCATACACAATATTCATGCATTCACTGTTCCTCCCAGGAGAGAGCGAAAGAGATGTGGATTGTCTTTGCTTTGTTACCTTTGAAATACTTGACCGTTTTGACCCTGAGCTCATGTGTGGCGTCTTCATCACACACGAACACAGTCTGAGGATGTTGCTGGAACGCTGACACAGTCCACATGTGATTCACTCCCTCTTCTATGGCTTTATAGAGGGCAAATGCTTTATGTGAGCCAGTGATAAGGATCATGACCTAAAAATGTCACATAATCATGTTATTGTTGTATTTGCTGTTTCAGATCAGCCCACAACTGAATTATTGACCTTGGTGATGCTGTCGAATCTGTTGCTATTTCTGGCATAAAAGCTTATAAGTTACTGTTTTGTTTTTTTTTTGCATATTGTTTTAATAATATTTTATTAATAATAATGCACATTTTATATACATATCGTTTCTGCAAGCTGTACACTATGAAAGAGGATTAGGGCCAAGCAATAATAAAAAATAAAACCATGTCGAGATTAAAGTCATTATAATGTGAGATTAAACTCGTTAAATTTCGAGAAAAAAGTCGATATATGTTGAAAATAAAATCATTTAATTTCGAGAACAGTCGTTGTGTTTTGAGAAAAAAAATCATAAAATTTCGAGAAAAACTCGAAATAAAAAGTTGCCAGTTTTGAGAAAACAAAACGTTAAATTACGAGAAAAAAAGGTCAAAATACATTAAATTTTGAGAAAAAAGTCGATATATGTTGAGAATAAAATCATTTAATTTTGAGAATATAGTCATGTTTTGAGAAAAAACATTAAATTTCGAGAAAAAGTTGAAATAAAATGTTGACAAACTCATTACATTTTGAGAATAAAGTCAGTGGGTTTTGACAAAAAAAAAAACATTAAATTTAGAGAAAAGAGGTTGAAATATGTTGAGAATAAAATCATTTAATTCTGAGAATAAAGTCGTTATGTTTCAAGAAAAAAACTCATTAAATTACAAAAAGTTAAAATAAAATGTTGACAATAAAATCATTAAATTTCGAGAATATAGTCGTTGTGTTTCGAGAAAAAATAATTACATTGAGAAAAAATTTAAATAAAATTTTGACAATAAACTCATAAAATTGAGCATAAATTCAATGGGTTTTGCAAAAAAAAAAACGTTAAATTTCGAGAAAAGTGGTCGAAATATGTTGAGAATAAAATCATTTAATTTCGAGAATAAAGTCGTTGCATTTCGAGAAAAAAAAATTGTTACATTTTGAGAAAAAAGTCTAAATAAAATGTCAAGAATAAACTCATTAAGTTTCAAGAATAAAGTAGTTATGTTTTGAGAAAAAAATCATTAAATTACAAAAAAGTTAACATAAAATGTTGAGAATAAAATCATTAAGTTTCGAGAATATAGTCGTTGTGTTTCGAGAAAAAAATAATTACATTTCGAGAAAAAAGTTTAAATAAAATGTTGAGAACTCATTAAATTTTGAACATAAAGTCAATGGGTTTTGACAAAAAAACCCATTAAATTTCGAGAAAAGAGTTCGAAATATGTTGAGAATAAAGCATAAAGTCTTGAAATTTAATGAGTTTTTTTCTCTAAACAACTTTATTCTCAAAATTTAATGATTTTATTCTCAACATTGTATTTCGACAAGTTTTTTCTCCAAACACAATAACTTTATAAATAAATTTTAAAATTATGTCATAGACATAATTAAGGTGCATTATGAAAAACCTCTGAGATATATA
This sequence comes from Ancherythroculter nigrocauda, assembly GCA_036281575.1. Classification (NCBI taxonomy): domain Eukaryota; kingdom Metazoa; phylum Chordata; class Actinopteri; order Cypriniformes; family Xenocyprididae; genus Ancherythroculter; species Ancherythroculter nigrocauda. Next base: position 35,983,534 of record VTFQ01000023.1, read on the forward strand.
TACCTCTCGAGCGTCCATCACTGTGCCGACGCCAACCGTGAGGGCCATGGTGGGAACTTTAGAGAGATCGCCATCAAAGAAACGTGCGTTAGCCAGAATCGTGTCCATCGCCAAGGTCTTAACACGTGTTCGGGACAGAAGACTGGAACCAGGCTCATTGAATGCGATGTGACCATCAGGTCCAATACCTGCAACATGAACACAAGGCAGCGTTGTTTAATGGTGCCATTCACAGGGCAAAGTTCGATCTTCAGTCTTACCGCCAACAAAAAGTTCGATTCCTCCAGCAGCTTTGATTTTGGCTTCAAAGTCCTGACATTCTTTCTCTAGATTGGATGCGTTTCCGTCCAGGATGTGGGTGTTTTCTGCTCGGATGTCGATATGCTTGAAGAAGTTATTCCACATGAATGAATGGTAACTTTCAGGATGGTCTCTAGGAATTCCTGTAAAGACAATCTATAGCTCTAAAACACAGTATATGACAGCCAGCTCAACCCTTGATCCCTGAGCATAAACGCCGCTCACATACCCACGTACTCATCCATATTAAACGTCTTCACATACTGAAACGATATTTCTCCCTTCTTGTGATACTCGATCAGTTTCTTGTAGCATCCAAGCGGAGTGCTTCCTGCAACACACACACACACACACACACACACACACACACACACTCAGAATAGGCTTAGATTTCAAATACACACACCTGATTTGTTTTATGACTCTACCTGTTGGAAGACCCAGAGTGAAGAATCGGTCAGGACCTGGATTAAACTTCCTTATCCTGTTCCTGATGTATTTGGCAGTCCATTCGCTGACCTGGTCATAGTCATTGAGTATGATGAGCTTCATGGCTTCATGTGTGTCTGAGAGAAACGATCAGGTGAATCAATAAGGTTCTGCCCTCTCCAGACTTTAGCCCTAGATTAGGGCGGAAGTAAACTACACTTCACTGATAGCCTGGAGAGCAATAACACAACTGCACACACACACACTTCTGATCATTGAGGCTGTTTTGGCGTCGCTAAGGTGTATGCTACCTGCTCTCAGTGAGTTATTAAACTTGCATATAATGCTCTGAATTACAAAAATAGATAGGAACAATAATAAACATGGAAAGACATTATATATGCGTCGTATTTAGTTAGTTAAACACTTACCAGATCATGTGTTTGTAAGTTGCAGTAACTTTTCCAGCAGCGCAGAGGAACTCGATCATGTGACTGAGAGGAAATGTTGCGGAGTTTGCACATCTCAGTCAGGACTTGAGAATGCAAAACACAATGCGTCACAAAAACTGATTGATTTAGGAACAAAACCAGCCAATTCAGCAAGATTATACACTTGTTAATCCACTGCAACTCTGAAAAACTAAATATTTTAATGTTCAACAAATCATGAAATATGGAAGCTTGTTTCCGCCAAAGAAAAAAAAAGTTATTATTTTGTTAGTATTATTTATGTTCTTGGAAAATACATGTAATTTAACCAGTCCTCAAATTCTCTAACAAAGTTTTTAAAATGTAAGAAATTCATAAATGTGCATTTCAACTGAAAGGCAGAGATCTATCATATCAGACAATACAAAAAGTAAGTCTTGAATTATATTTTCCATAAAAAATGCGGATCAAAGTTGTGTCTTCTCTTGCGTCAACTCCAGGATTTTTTTTTAAAAAATATATAATTCTGAATAAATGTTATTTTTAACTTTGAGGAGCACTTACTATTTCCTGCTCATTGTGGATCTCACAGTAGGACACATAGTCCTGGAAGTTAGTATTTTATTTGTCAGCTCCGTCAGTATTTCTCAACTCCGTCAGTATTTGTCAACTCCGTCAGTATTCGTCAACTCCATCAGTATTTGTCAACTCCGTCAGTATTTGTCAACTCCGTCAGTATTATTTCTCAACTCCGTCAGTATTTGTCAACTCCGTCAGTATTATTTCTAAACACCGTCAGTATTTGTCAACTCTGTCAGTATTATTTCTAAACACCGTCAGTATTTGTCAACACCGTCAGTATTATTTCTAAACACCGTCAGTATTTGTCAACTCCGTCAGTATTATTTCTCAACTCCGTCAGTATTATTTCTCAACTCCGTCAGTATTATTTCTCAAGTCCGTCAGAATTTGTCAACTCCGTCAGTATTATTTCTAAACACCGTCAGTATTTCTCAACTCCGTCAGTATTTGTCAACTCCGTCAGTATTATTTCTCAACTCCGTCAGTATTTGTCAACTCCATCAGTATTATTTCTCAACTCCGTCAGTATTCGTCAACTCCGTCAGTATTATTTCTCAACTCCATCAGTATTTGTCAACTCCATCAGTATTATTTCTCAACTCCATCAGTATTCGTCAACTCCATCAGTATTTGTCAACTCCGTCAGTATTTGTCAACTCCATCAGTATTATTTCTCAACTCCGTCAGTATTCGTCAACTCCGTCAGTATTATTTCTCAACTCCTTCAGTATTTGTCAACTCCGTCAGTATTATTTCTCAACTCCATCAGTATTTGTCAACTCCATCAGTATTATTTCTCAACTCCATCAGTATTCGTCAACTCCATCAGTATTTGTCAACTCCGTCAGTATTTGTCAACTCCGTCAGTATTCGTCAACTCCGTCAGTATTATTTCTCAACTCCGTCAGTATTCGTCAACTCCGTCAGTATTCGTCAACTCCATCAGTATTCGTCAACTCCATCAGTATTTGTCAACTCCGTCAGTATTCGTCAACTCCGTCAGTATTTGTCAGCTCCATCAGTATTATTTCTCAACTCCATCAGTATTCGTCAACTCCATCAGTATTATTTCTCAACTCCGTCAGTATTCGTCAACTCCGTCAGTATTATTTCTCAACTCCTTCAGTATTTGTCAACTCCGTCAGTATTATTTCTCAACTCCATCAGTATTTGTCAACTCCATCAGTATTATTTCTCAACTCCATCAGTATTCGTCAACTCCATCAGTATTCGTCAACTCCATCAGTATTTGTCAACTCCGTCAGTATTCGTCAACTCCGTCAGTATTATTTCTCAACTCCGTCAGTATTCGTCAACTCCATCAGTATTTGTCAACTCCGTCAGTATTCGTCAACTCCGTCAGTATTATTTCTCAACTCCGTCAGTATTCGTCAACTCCGTCAGTATTCGTCAACTCCATCAGTATTCGTCAACTCCATCAGTATTTGTCAACTCCGTCAGTATTCGTCAACTCCGTCAGTATTTGTCAGCTCCATCAGTATTATTTCTCAACTCCATCAGTATTCGTCAACTCCATCAGTATTCGTCAACTCCATCAGTATTTGTCAACTCCGTCAGTATTCGTCAACTCCGTCAGTATTTGTCAGCTCCATCAGTATTATTTCTCAACTCCATCAGTATTCGTCAACTCCATCAGTATTCGTCAACTCCATCAGTATTTGTCAACTCCGTCAGTATTCGTCAACTCCGTCAGTATTTGTCAACTCCGTCAGTATTATTTCTCAACTCCATCATATTCGTCAACTCCATCAGTATTCGTCAACTCCGTCAGTATTCGTCAACTCCGTCAGTATTTGTCAACTCCGTCAGTATTCGTCAACTCTGTCAGTATTTGTCAACTCCGTCAGTATTCGTCAACTCCATCAGTATTCGTCAACTCCATCAGTATTTGTCAACTCCATCAGTATTCGTCAACTCCATCAGTATTTGTCAACTCCGTCAGTATTCGTCAACTCCGTCAGTATTTGTCAGCTCCATCAGTATTATTTCTCAACTCCATCAGTATTCGTCAACTCCATCAGTATTCGTCAACTCCGTCAGTATTATTTCTCAACTCCGTCAGTATTCGTCAACTCCGTCAGTATTCGTCAACTCCATCAGTATTCGTCAACTCCATCAGTATTTGTCAACTCCGTCAGTATTCGTCAACTCCGTCAGTATTTGTCAGCTCCATCAGTATTATTTCTCAACTCCATCAGTATTCGTCAACTCCATCAGTATTCGTCAACTCCATCAGTATTTGTCAACTCCGTCAGTATTCGTCAACTCCGTCAGTATTTGTCAACTCCGTCAGTATTATTTCTCAACTCCATCATATTCGTCAACTCCATCAGTATTCGTCAACTCCGTCAGTATTCGTCAACTCCGTCAGTATTTGTCAACTCCGTCAGTATTCGTCAACTCTGTCAGTATTTGTCAACTCCGTCAGTATTTGTCAACTCCGTCAGTATTTGTCAGCTCCATCAGTATTATTTCTCAACTCCATCAGTATTCGTCAACTCCATCAGTATTCGTCAACTCCATCAGTATTATTTCTCAACTCCATCAGTATTCGTCAACTCCGTCAGTATTTGTCAACTCCGTCAGTATTATTTCTCAACTCCATCAGTATTCGTCAACTCCATCAGTATTCGTCAACTCCATCAGTATTTGTCAACTCCGTCAGTATTCGTCAACTCCGTCAGTATTTGTCAACTCCGTCAGTATTATTTCTCAACTCCATCATATTCGTCAACTCCATCAGTATTCGTCAACTCCGTCAGTATTCGTCAACTCCATCAGTATTTGTCAACTCCATCAGTATTCGTCAACTCCATCAGTATTTGTCAACTCCGTCAGTATTCGTCAACTCCGTCAGTATTTGTCAGCTCCATCAGTATTATTTCTCAACTCCATCAGTATTCGTCAACTCCATCAGTATTCGTCAACTCCGTCAGTATTTGTCAACTCCGTCAGTATTCGTCAACTCCGTCAGTATTCGTCAACTCCGTCAGTATTTGTCAACTCCGTCAGTATTTTTCAGCTCCATCAGTATTATTTCTCAACTCCATCAGTATTCGTCAACTCCATCAGTATTTGTCAACTCCGTCAGTATTCGTCAACTCCGTCAGTATTCGTCAACTCCGTCAGTATTTGTCAACTCCGTCAGTATTCGTCAACTCCGTCAGTATTCGTCAACTCCGTCAGTATTTGTCAACTCCGTCAGTATTCGTCAACTCCGTCAGTATTCGTCAACTCCATCAGTATTCGTCAACTCCATCAGTATTTGTCAACTCCATCAGTATTCGTCAACTCCATCAGTATTTGTCAACTCCGTCAGTATTCGTCAACTCCGTCAGTATTTGTCAGCTCCATCAGTATTTGTCAACTCCGTCAGTATTATTTCTCAACTCCATCAGTATTCGTCAACTCCGTCAGTATTATTTCTAAACTCCGTCAGTATTTGTCAACTCCGTCAGTATTCGTCAACTCCGTCAGTATTATTTCTAAACTCCATCAGTATTTGTCAACTCCGTCAGTATTATTTGTCAGCAGTCAGTATTTGTCAACTCCATCAGTATTATTTGTCAGCAGTCAGTATTTGTCAACAGAGTCAGTATTATTTGTCAGCAGTCAATATTTGTCAACTCCGTCAGTATTTGTCAACACCGTCAGTATTTGTCAACACCGTCAGGTGAAGGTTTTTGTTCATTTTGAAAGAAATGTCTTATTTTTTTTTCAATTCATTGTGTTAAAATATTAAAACATCGGCTGAACTACATGATATGTCTGATTTACCTAATAACTGAATATTATTTCATTTATATATTGTTAAAATTGTCATTTTTTTGGTGTGATTTTAATTTTTGCATAGTCAAAAGAAAGTGAGGTGGGACAGGCCAAAATCCCCATTTGCCCACTCTAAAAACTGGATCTGTGATTTGCAAATGCAAACATAGGGTGCTAAATGTAAAATAAAGCATTTTACCAAAATCTGACTGTTTTTGAAACACTTGATTTTACATTTACCAGTTTTGGCTTATATGTTGAAGTTAACAAGTAGCATTTGTAAACTTATTCATAAACCAATAGTTGAAGCAAACTGCGCTACACAAAACAAACACACATGCTTCTGCATTATGTTAAAGTAATTCTACAATATAAACGTGCACACACTTAATGTTTCAATTCATATTTATTGAAACAACAGTTGACAGAACCAGCATATAACAGAAACTCAATCATGGGCAAACAGAATGGTTCTCAATCAGAAGTCTTACAGCATTATGATTTATGTTTTTCATAATATAAAAGGACATGCAAATGTATTGTCTCATTGCCAGAGTCATCCCGCTGCGAGGACAATGATTTAGCGTTAGCGGTCACCGGAAATATATAAGTTAACATTAACAAAAACATTATGTCACATAACATAACGTGTAATGTTAACATAACATTACACAGCGCGGTTAATCGAGGTCCATGTCAGGCTTGGCTTCTGTGGCGTCTGCACTGTCAGCAGCAGCTTTCTCTGTGCCGCTGGGCTGGGCTTCAGGGTTTTCTTGCGTATTGACCGGCCCGTTGGGTTCTGATGGGTTTTCTTCTTTTGGCAAGTCCACTTTGGGCTTGGGTTTGGTCACAATGGGATTGCAAGTGGAGAACAGCTCCTATGAAAAAAAAAAAAAAAAAGATTTAATACAAATGCATCATAATTGTGGCAGTAACCATAGCACTTTTTATGCACCATAGTACTGAATGATATCTGAATGCTAACATACACATGTACTCTAGAAAGAAACGTCAATATAACTGTGACTGACCCGTGTTTTGGCCTGTATCTCTGACGTTTTCACCACAGGCTCCACAGCGAGACTCTGTTTACTCTGCTGGTTCATTTTACTGTTCATCCAGATCATGACATCGTTCACCATCCTGTCCACTTTCTGAATCTCTGCCTCATCCAGATGATCATACTGCTCTTCCTGCAATTCAAAAAGACACGTCAAGTCCATTGTGGACTAAACAAGTGCAAATTTGTACCTTTTTTGCGACATTTATCCAACACAACCTCACCTTGGTTTTGTAGGCCTCTACAATCTTCATGTATTGCTGCAACTGTCTGCCCAACTCTTCAAAAGCTTTGGGTCTCTCCTCAAATTCTGTGTACCTCTCTTGAATGGGTTGGCCGAGATTCTGCAAGAATGTTTTAATACATTAATAGGTTCTAAATATATAACAAGTATAATTCGCAGTATAATAAATCGAGGTGCTGTACTTTGCACTTGGGCAATACAATTTGGTGCCTGAGTGTTTGTTTGTGTTGTCTATATGCATTCATACTAGGGATGCTCGTAATTAACTGGTTAACCGACAGAGAATTTTGATTGATTAATACTATCAGTTAAATGGTTTAAAAGAGTAATTTGTAAAATGTTTGCTGCATGGTTAAATATGCTACACATAAAATTGCGTTTTTTAATTACGAAATGAGGTAAAATACGGTAAATAAAGCTAAATGTTTACACACAATATAAACACAGCTATAGGCTATTTTAGTTCCCCTCAGAACCTCCAGAACAAATCCTTTAAAATTTAGCGTTATTTAGAACAGAACAGGAATGAAAAAACGTCAAGCTAAAATGAATTCATTTAAAGTGAAACTGAAACCGGTGTTGTATCTCTCTCTTTCGGCACGAAACAAAATTGTATTTGGATGCTAAACTATTATTTATTATACAAACAAGGCTTTGTACTACATTTGCATTACAATATATACGTAAAACATCATCCTTTACATGTGCTTTGCATAACACCACAACGCTGAACGCCACAGATTGTACAGCAGACCATTTAAATTGAGCTGTGTAACTTTTTGTATGTTTGCTTGACTACTTTATTTTGATTATGAACAGGCTTCAATGTCAAGTAAGCAACGCTAGAACTGATACGTTGTGTGTCTGCTCATTAGGCATCTGCACAATTACTTGAATTGTTTCCTTATAAAAGCAAAAACAATTTAAAATACTCTCATTTATGGTAAAAAAAAACTTAAGAGGAAAGGCCTTTGCACACCGAATCTAAAATATTCGCATGCATTTTTTCGTATTCGTGATCGACCTTGCACACTGAGTCTGATGCGTATTAATGAATCTGCTGCGAAAAATTTCGCAAAATGGAGTCTTGAAGCAGTGAGCATGATTTATTTGTCCTCTCTCTTCTTAAAAAGAGAAAAAGAAAGAGGAAATATTGTGTCCATCCAATCCCGAGATTGCATAGAGAGAAAGGAGAGTTCACCTCATAGAAGAGCTGTGTGATTATCCCGAGTGTTTCAAAGTTTACTTCAGGATGTTTGATGCTTTGCTACTGGCACAATCTGTCTTTATATTCTGTCTCTTTGTATTCCGCACATTGTTTGTCATTCAGTGCTGCTGCTTTGTGCTGTAGACGAGGTGGATCACCCGTCAGATGGCATTCGGGATTTTGGCGTTCGTGTACGGTGGCTCCGAATTGTCAAAACGTCTCTCAAAATGCATGAGAAAATCAAACCTGATCCTGATATTTTTATGATGGATGAAAGTTTCGGAGGCAGTGTGCAAACGTGATTGACATAACGTGAGGTCGAATTTATTTTTTAACATGCGAAAATTTTGCATGCGAATTTCGGACTTGGTGTGCAAAGACCTTAATGCATCATTCAAAACTGTAAAGGTCTTTATTTGTGTAAACTCACAATAATAAAACAGTGATTTTGGGATGCCGCTTTCTTAGTCTTGCTTCGCATGAACTTATTTGTGGAGCGCGTCACAAAAATGAATAAACTCAGCATATACTAATTGTTGCGGCTTTAATAGTTAATCATTTTATACAATGCACTTATTGTGTACATGCATGTACTCGTATTTTAAAACTTGCATGTAATTACAGCTATAATTTCACTGTTAACCCTTCCCTTACTCCTTAATCCACCCTTAAAATTTAATTGAATTGAAAAAAGTGTGACCTTATATATAATTTTATTCAGTTTTTCTCCGTTCACTGCAGGTGTGTGATGTGACGATTTGTGAATCCTCATGTTTTTTTATGCTGCTATTTGCGCATGTAAAACAAATTTTCATATTGTTAATGCATCACAGACACTTATCCATTTAATTCAATTCTAATTTAACAATCTTCTTGGTTAACGAACGTTGGTTAACCCCCCAAATGAACACCCTAATTCATAAAAACTTACATCATAAATTAAAGACATCAAAAGACATTCAGTACCTTCAGTTCAACAAGTTTGTCGATGTATACTTGTTTAGACTGGTCTTCCCCATCCTCATACAGCCAGACCTCAGTGTCCTCGAGTTTTAATGAGAGAGCATCTCTGTCCTGGAAGAGAAAGCAGGGAAATCAATGCATTTTTAAAACCTCCACAATCATAATAATACAAGTCTGTGACCTCAAAGTTAGAACAATATAAAACATCAATATATGGCAAAAATAATATCAGGTCATTTACAATCTTTTGTAATTACTGGACAAGGATTTCAAAATGGTTTCATGCAGATATTTCACTTATAAAGAGCACATTTTTTCAATCAGGACAATTTCCAACTCTTCCGACTATGGAATCCATGCATTTAGATTAAGTCATGTGACTGCTCTCACACTCTCATTGACGAACTTCTCGAATATCCCCTGCAGTTTGTCCCTCATCTCGTACACGTACTCCTCCACATTGTTCTTGGCGTCGTTGCGCTCCTTCTCAAGCTTGTCCTGCATGATCATCTTTCCCTGAGGAAAAGGAATTTCACAGTAGATTGAACTAAATGTTGAAAACACCACCCTTAATCCAGTTTTCAGACGTGAAGAAAGCATACCTCGCTCTCCACGAAGAGATTGAGCATGTCATTGGCTAACTGCCACTGTGGGTTGTTCTCAATGGGCAGCTCCAGGACCTTTGTTTTCACCTTGGGCTTTTTGGCTTGAGGAGGCTGATCCGATTTCTTCTCCTGTTTGCCTTCCTCTGGTGATGTCTGAACAAATCACAATTCATGGAGGAACTGTTATAAAGACCCGTTCACACCAACAACAACTATAGTTGTTGCATCCACAGCAGCGCACTATATAGTTGTGTTTCTTTTAAGCGTCTGCTGCTTTAAATGCTTGAGCTCTTCGATGCAGGATGGATTCTGACTGGCTGTCAATCTTTTTATGGTTCATTAACTGGAAATCGACATCGTTCCTTATCTTTATAGTGGTGATCTGGACTCTGATATTGTTTTATATTTAGAAGGACTCTTGGAACTATATCTTTACTGTCATCATTATAGTTATCGTCCTTTGTGTGAACAGGCCTTTAGTTATGTGATGGGCGTCTGAATGGGAATCAGCTTGGTTATCCAAAATATATGAGTCATTTAAGGTAGGGTAGGCAATTTCGGAGAGGCTAGCAATAGCATGTTAGCTTTGAAAGCATTAGATCCCACACTAATCCCGCACATAACGTTACAATAATAATGAACGTAAACAGAGCACTCATTGTACCACCTGACTGCTGCAGATTCATTGATACATTGATAGTGTTGATATATAAGGAGGTATGGAAATGCATATGTTGACAGGCAGGCAGGACATCCTATCAGTGCATTCGGATCAAATATGAAATCCGTTTTATTTTTTTCGCCCCATTTAACTTTTTTTTTTGGACTCCATTTTAATGATTAAATAAAATTTTAGCAATTAAAAAGCATGTCTAATTAACTGAAATCATGAAATTGCTACAATTTAACCACACTTTAAGTTTTAAATTTAGTTTTTTTTTTTCTCTCAAATTGTGTTTTATTTTTACCAAATTCTGTTTTCTGTTTTAAATTTCCTGGATTCCATTTATTAAGATTTAATTAACTTTTAATAATGAAAAAAGCTTATCTAATTAATTTAATTAATAAACGTGACTGCAGTGGTTCAACCTTAAATGTTATGAAGAGACGAGAATAGTTTTTGTGCTCAAAAACAAAATAAAAATAACTTTATTCAACAATCTCTTCTCTTCCCTGTCATTCTCCTTACACAGGTGAGCACAGTGAAGCTTCCGTGTTTATGTCTGAATGCTGGCTCAGTATTGGCCAAAGCTGATCACGTGATCAGCACGATGCATGCATGTGATGCTGACGTAGAACCTGGAAGCGCTGGATGTAAACAACGTATGAGAATGACACAGAAGACAAGATATTGTTGAATAAATTCATTATTTTTGTTTTGTTTTTGCACAAAAAAAGTATTCTCATCTCTTCATAACATTAAGGTTGATCCACTGCAGTCACATGACTGTTTTAACAATGTCTTCAGTACCTTTCTGGACCTTGAAAGTGGTGGTTAAATTGCTGTCTATGGACGAGTCATATACCTCTCGGATTTCATCAAAAATATCTTAATTTGTGTTCTGAAGATGAACGACATGAGGGTGAGTAATTAATGACAGAAATTTCATTTTTGAGTGAACTAAATTTTCTGGATTCCATTTATTACAATTTAATTAACTTTTAATAATGAAAAAGAAAAAAACGTAATTAATTGAATTAATAAAAAATTTTTTTTTTAAAAATCAAAATTCAATTAATTTTATTTATTTATTTTTTTCCAGAAAATTTGTGTTGTGTATTTTAATTTTCTGGCAATCAAATAAAGGCATAAAATGTTAATTTAATTTATCTTTTAATCATATGACATTAAACAAACTTTTTTGTCAAACAAAGTGCTGCACAACAGAGCTTTACTGTTAAAATTAAAACATGAAAGAAATATTCCTTATTAATATTGTTGTTATTAGTGTTAGTATTAGTCGTAGCTAAATTCTTCTGTACAACAGTAATAATTGTGTCACAATTTCTTCTAGTTAAACCAAACTTTTATTTTGACAGGTTGCCGTGAAGACCTTTGAGTTTCTGCATGTTTATGATATGACCATAGTTTTTCTCAAATGAAACGGTAAAATGCTCATGAAGTGACTCTGGAGATGAGTTCACCGTGTGCTTCAGTGTGTGTGTGTGTGTGTGTGTGTGTGTGTGTGTGTGGTATATGAAACCGCACATCTGCGCCATTCATTCACACAGAAGATGCAGGATTCTTTTTGTGGTTTAATATTCAGACACTAGCCTATACTGACCAACTTTTTATTTATTAATCAAAAATTGGACAAATTCCATGACATTCCGCGTTATACAGTAAATTCTGTTTTTATGACTGGATCCATGATCCCGTCCGCGTTTTCTGCATTGTGGAAAGTGTCTATAAAACAAATTGCCTACCCCACCTTTAAATGACGCTATCATCAGATCCCATTTACCTCCATTTCCTCTGTTCCAGCTTTTTTCTCTCCATCTTCCTGTTCTCCATTTCCTGGATTCTTCTGTTCTTCTTGATCAACCTGCATTTTATTCTGTGAAGGATTGAAAACACATGATGGTAACTTTACCTATGAATGCACCAACAACATGGAGTAATGGCGATGATGAGGGTGTGAAAGCAGTTGTGCGAGAGGGCATGTGACATCCTGAAGCAATACCTCGTTTTCTTTTTCTGTGCTCTGCTCTGTGTCCATGCTCTCCTCTTCCTCCTCAGATTTCTGCACCTCCACTAGCGAGGCACTGGACACACTGAAGATGCCATGGATATTCACTCGCACCTTCACCTTAACCTTTGAACTCTCGCCTGAGGCCTGGGGAACCACCTTCTGGATAACGTACTGGCCTGCATGACAGATTTAGTGTACACATTCAGACTGCACAGTAAATGTGAGCAATGGAAAGAACTGAGAAACAAATACATGCATTTAGTTTCTATAGTAACAGAATTAATTAGTTGTTTTTCCTCCTGTTTACTTAATTCAGGTCATTGTGTCACTCTGTAAGATGACACAAGGGCACAAAAACTTGGCAAGTGTGCGTACCTATTGTGGGATCTGGATAAGGGAGCTCTTTAGGGGAGTTGTAATACGCTTCCAAGGAGAATGGCTCTCTCCGGTAAAATGTCAACACTTTGGAGAAAGGTGCTGCATGGTTCTTTGGGAACACCTCGCAGTCGCTGAAATGAAACATTGTAAATAAAATCATGCATTAGCATCAAGTAGGCCTGGGCGATAAAACGGTATCGATATTTATCGACGGTACGCCTTCATTGATAACGATAGAAAAAATGTTCGATATAACTCTCGATATAGTTTCACTTAAATGCATTAAAATGTAAACAGACATGAAGTTCGGTTGCATGAACAACTCTCACGCTCGCTCTGTCCCTGGATCACAAACAGTTTATAATTCAGATATAAATAGTAATGTCTATGTTATCAATCAAAAAATAAAGAAAGAAACTTGGCGCTGAAAATGATGCATTTATCGATTACATTGTTTCACCACCAGGTGGTGACAAGTGAGTGTTAAAAAATGTATTTGAATCTTCATTCAACAGATTCTTTCAAATGCACTGATTCATTCAGTAACGAAACAAGAGTATTTATGAGTGAGTCACTGAATCATACACAGATTTTTAAAAAAAAATAATTCATTCAAATGAATTTAAAATTTTTAAATAGACTGCAGCAATTAATATTTTGTCAGAACCTCTGGTAAATTACGTTATTTCATTTAGTTGTCATTCAGAATCATGTTCTCAGTTTGAAACAAACAAAAAAAAGTTTCTTAATTTATCCAGAATTGTGCAGCTCTAAGTTTCTTTAACACTTTATTTAATCTTCATATAAAATATTAGAAAGATGTTCACATTTTACTTTATTTTGTTTTAAAATTATTTGTTGTTTGCCTTAACCCTTTAAGACCTGAAGGCTTTTTTAGAGTTTTTTCTGAGCGACACACACAAAAGTAAAGACTCATAACTCCAAAACTCTAGCAAGGAGAGTCAAAGGGTAGGTATCATTTGATAGAAAACATTTAAAATTTTAAGAAAATATAAATTACATTAAATTTGGACATTTTCTTGCTGAGAAACAGCTGATAAAAGACAAAAAAAATATATAATTTTTTAAAATATATATATATTTTTTTTAATTTGACATGGAATAACTCAGGAACACAATAAGATCACTAAAAAATTCTTTTTTGGTGATGCTCTCCTATATGTGAGCTGAATCTGGTTCAAATTTTGTGGTGATAGCATAAAGAATAGTTTGAAAAATTGTTGTTCATTTTTTCCGCAGCCAGGTGGCGCCAACGGGAGGTAAACTCCGGTTTAGAGGTGCTTCTCAGCAATCGTTAGGAGTTTTTCAAAATGGTTAGATGCATTAAAAAGATGAGATTCTAAGCTTTAAAATGATATCTATTTTATGTTATTCCACGTTGGAAAACGAACATGGATGGGTCCGGGATCATTGGATACACACTGCATCCCGGAGAGATGAGAGACATGTTTTTAGCCAAGTATGTTAAATCATTCTGTGAGTAATATCTTGTGATCAACGCAATATATTATGTATGATGTGCCATTTTTTATGATCTGTGCATTTTTCATGAAGTTATGAGCACGTGAAATATACATACTTGTATTCAGTTAGCGGCTGTGCTGTTTTTGTTGTAAATGCATATTACTCAAACTCATTAGAGGGTGAAAACAATGCCACAGAAGCATGTTGGAGGCTTGATATGAAAGTTTAAAGTCTCTGGTTTTATATGCAAAAAGAATTTTTGTGCTACCTATATGGATTCAATTTTTATTGGCTTTTAAAGAGAGACGCGCAAATGGGAGCGCCGGCGCTCCATCCGGTCTTAAGGGGTTAATTAAAAATGCATTGGTTAAATGCAAACTTTTTTTTTTGTACTGGCCTTTTTCTTTTTAAAGTTATTAAAAAAAAATTCAATAATTATCGATACCGATCAATATGAATTATTATATCGTGATTTTTTTTTTAGCTGTATCGCCCAGCCCTAGTATCAAGTGCAATGACTGAAATGCAAACTCGATCTCAATCTCTGAATGTCACAGCTGCTTGTACCTGACTCCATCTTCAGCAGCAGAATTCCATTTCAGAGAGATGGGAAACGGAACCACATCCGTTATGGAGATCTCACGGACTTTAAAAGCAGGGGAGAGGATAGCGCACTGTGAAATCAGGAAACAGAGCCAATGAGGGACGGAAAAAACACTAAAAGGTCACAACTGCTATCAAACGCAGTCTTGTTGAACAGCAGAAGAACCACAATGTGACACATGACTGACCTGGAGGGCACATCCTCTGGCCACGGCCTCATCTGCGTTCAGCGTCGTGCTGATCTCCTTCCCGAAGAACTTGCTGATTCTTTCTTTGACGGCCGGCATTCTGGAAGCACCGCCCACTATTTCTACAGCATGGATGTCATCTTTTTTCAGATCTGCACAGAAAGAGGTGACAGACAGACATGTGAACGAATGATTTCTGTGACACGCACTGTTATCGTTGAAGAACAAGGGTCGTTACTTACGAGCTTGCTCCAATAAACTGCGCAAGGGAGGTTCCACTCGGGCTAAAATATCAGCACACATCTCTTCCATCTGAGCCCTGCCACAGGAGCAAAACATTAGATGAACTCAGAATGATCTCTGATAAGGTCCTTTAATTGTGCTTGACAGGAATTAATGCATCACACAGCATGTGAATGTAAAGGAAGAGTTCATGCAAAAGCATTTTAACTGGCTCCAAACACTCAAATCTCATTTGCATGCTATTGGATTTTGACTCGAGACTATATATGCAAATGAGATGGACAAATATCAAGGACAGTTCACACAAAAATTCAAATTCTGTCCTCATTCCAAGCCAACAAGACTTTATTCATCTTTCAAACACTAATGAAGGTATTTTATAGATACCTCATTTCCTCCACTGAAAGTCCTTTACAACTTAAAGTTCATTAAAACATTCAAGAAACAATCACTTTATATGATGAATAGATTTAATGTAGGCTTTTATTCACATATAAATAAATATCGATCAATGCAAATATCATCAAGTGAGGTAAACTGAAGTGCAAACATGCTCACTCCAAAACACTTGGATTAAAATATGGATTGTTTACAATGTCTTTATGAAGCGTCAACGTTTTTCAATGCAAGGGCCAGGAATCTCTCATTAAAAATATCTTCATCTGTGTTTCGAGGATGAACAAAACTCTTACGGTTTTGGAACGACATGAGGGTGAGTAATTAATGACAGAATCTTAATTTTTGGGTGAATTATCCTCTCAAGACTTTTAATAAAGGACACAAATCATGTGGGCTACTTTTAATTTTATAATCCTTTTTGTATCTCTAATGTTCCTGCTTCAACTCACCGTTGTAATATGTTTTTGGAGTTTTTTAGCACCAAAATTCATAATATACGAAACCACATTGTTTCCACTCATACTTCTGCTGCCTCCTCCTTAAATATTAAAAATACATTTTGGTCCAAAAATAACAAAAACTACGACTTTATTCAGCATTGTCTTCTCTTCCGGAATCCTTTCCATTAAATTGATTCCATTGAATTGATTCCATTGAATCCTTTCATCTGTCGGCGTTGGTAATGCACGTGGTTGTTTTTGGCGATTAGGACATCCGCAACATTTTGAAGCATCGAAAATACATTTTGGTCCAAAAATAACAAAAACTACGACTTTATTCAGCATTGTATTCTCTTCCGGGTCTGTTGTCAATCCACGTTCATGACGCTGCTTCTTCTTCTTTCCTGTTTTATGGCGGTTGGCATCCAGCTTATTGGTGCATTACCGCCCCCTTCTGCTCCGGAGTGTGGTTCACGACTCCGCAGTGACGCTGCTGACGTGTTATCCGGTGCGCCCGAGCTTCGTTTACAGTCTGAGGGAGACGCACGCTGTATTCAAGCTATTCTACATTGTTTGTATTTTGGTATTGCTATATTTTTTAAAATGGTGCATAAGTGTGCATGTCGCGGATGTCCTAATCGCCAAAAACAACCACGGCGACGTAAAAGTGCATTACCAACGCCGACAGATGAAAGGATTCAATGGAATCAGTTAAATGGAATCAATTCCATGGAAAGGATTCAGGAAGAGAAGACAATGCTGAATAAAGTCATAGTTTTTGTTATTTTTGGATCAAAATGTATTTTCGATGCTTCAACAAATTCTAACTGACCCACTGATGTCACATGGACTACTTTGATGATGTTTTTATTACCTTTCTGGACATGGACAGTCTACCGTACAAACATTTTCAATGGAGGGACAGAAAGCTCTCGGACTAAATCTAAAATATCTTAAACTGTGTTCTGAAGATGAACGGAGGTCTTACGGGTTTGGAATGACATCATTTTCATTTTTGGGTGAACTAACCCTTTAATAAAGAAGTTATGTGATGCGTTTGTGTCAGAAAAATATCCATATTTTTAACTTTA
Source organism: Ancherythroculter nigrocauda (assembly GCA_036281575.1). Classification (NCBI taxonomy): domain Eukaryota; kingdom Metazoa; phylum Chordata; class Actinopteri; order Cypriniformes; family Xenocyprididae; genus Ancherythroculter; species Ancherythroculter nigrocauda. The sequence continues at coordinate 36,000,664 of VTFQ01000023.1, forward strand.
TCAACTATAATCACTAGCTTCCGGTAACATCCATCTACACGTTCACGAAAGAGTCGAGTTCCGGCGTATGACGGAGGATGTAGGAGTAGCGTAAGCTTTAGGTGAGAGTAGACGTAAAAAAGTTATAAATATGGATATTTTTCTTTAACAAATGCTTCACTTCGCTTCAGAAGGCCTTTATTAACCCCCTGGAGCCGTATGGATTATTTTTATAATGGATGGATGCACTTTTTTGGACTTCAAAAATCTTGAGCCCCATTCACTCCCATTATAAAGCTTGGAAGATCCAGGATATATTTTTAATATAACTCTGATTGTGTTTGTCTAAAAGAAGAAAGTCACATACACTTAGGATGGCTTGATGGTGAGTAAATCACGATTTTTGTGTGAACTATGCCTTTAAGAAAAAGAGCAGCTTGGAAACAACATGAAGGTGTGTAAATGACAGGATTTTCGTGATTGTGCAAACGCACACTTCATTAAATAACCCTGTACCTGTTGAGTTTGCTTGACACATCAATGTCGTTCATGAAACACTCGATGTTCAGTGGCAGGTCCGAGGAGTTGGCACTCATCAGCTTCTTGAGCTTTTCACATTCCTGGTAGAGTCGCACCAGAGCTCTGGGCTTGGTCTTCACATCCAGCTTGTACTTCACTGCAAACTCCTCACAGAAATGTTTGACCAGCTTCTCATCAAAGTACTTTCCTCCCATTTCAGCGTCAAAGGCTGTAGCAAGAATCTGTACGGGCAGAAAAAAATCTGTCTATATTCCCACATACCAGTCATGATCACATTTCAAGGGTATGAATATTGGTACGCACCTTAAGCTTGCCTTTATTAAAGGCACACACAGAGACCTGGTAGCCTGAATGGCCAATATCCACAAACACCACCGTCTTTGGCTTTTCCTCGGGAGCTGGAAGATCCTGCTTGTAGATCCCATATGCCAGAGCCACTGCGTGGAAAAACAGCAGACGTTAGAGAGGAAAACTGGTGTGAACGGTGCATTAAACGATGAACAACTCACCTGCAGTGGTTTCATTCATGAGTCTCAGACAGTTGAGTCCTGCAATCTGAGCCGCATCGATGACGGATCTCCTCTCAGCATCGGTGTAGAAGCAGGGGACCTAAAAAGCAGGGATTTTAAACAGCATTCACTTAGGAAAGTGACATCAGATTATTCACAGTCTCTAAGGCCCTGTTTACACCTGGTATTAAGGTGCATTTTGGTCGATCAGATCACAAGTGCACGACACTAAATACAGGTGTAAAACATTTTGACCACTTCCAGAGGTAGTCGAATATGATTTTCTAATAAAATAAATAAATATGTATATACTTTTTAACCACAAATGCTCATCTTGCACTGCTCTGCGGCACACATTTTCTCCACCAACTTCAAAATCGTCTGACATCGTTGTTTTACCTTTTATTGTAAAGGGTGTTTGAATTAGTCTTTGAACGTTCACTATAGGGCTGGGTAAAAAATATTGATTTCTCGATTTTAATCATTTTTACGAACCAATATCAATTCTTAAATCCCAAGAATCGATTAGTCTAGTCTGTTTTCAGTTGATGAATGAGCAGAATATGTAGCTCCTCCCATCCAATAAATCACAATAATCTTTGTTACTTTTGATATGAAGCAAAGTCTCAGATTTCAAATGACGTCCATCTTATTATGAGATTCAAAAAATAAATAGCGTTTTGGCGCTGTTTAATGTGGCGTGACGGATCGCTTTAGCGCCTCAGTTAAAGAGAAGCATGTGATCATCCTCTCCTCCGCTTTAATACCAGTTACAGCGAAATAAACATGCATGAACATCTGAAGGTATGTTAAAATATACAGTACAACTTACTGAAATCCGTATCATGTCTCGTGTAATCGCTCAATCAGTGCTTCAACCTCGGAAAGACGTCAATAAAACAGCTTCAATGTCACGTGACGTCACATTTACCTCACAAAAACATATTCAGTGACCATAAACTCATTAGTCAGCTAGAAAAGTGCTCTAGAAAGATAAATATAGCTATGCACCGTTACATATTCATTAATGTTCTTCAATATTTAATGCATGTTTGAATAAATCAGCCAAGATTTTAATGTTTATATTTCAAAAAAACAAATTGGAGTAGAAATATGATTATGTAATTCTAAACTTTATTTATAATAAAAACATCATTGAGTGTAATTTAAGTGTTTGCATATAAATAAGTTAATTTAACCTTCAATATTATTATAGTAGCACCAGCTGACTCTCATGTGTAGTTTACAGCATTAGTTGAGAGATTTTTTCTCTAGAAGATTTGCCATGTGCTGTAACTGAAATACTACATCCAAAATAATCGATATCGAATCGAAAGCATGTGAATAGTAATCGAATTGAATCATGAAAATTGTGTCAATACCAGCCCTAGATCAGTTTGTAAACACTGGATCGGTGCTTCCGCCTACGTCACATGTAGGGTTGCAAAGGGGAGGAAAGTTTCCGGTAAATTTCCGGAAACTTTCCACGGAAACTTATGCTGGGGAATTTTGGAAATATTCCAATTTGGAAACTTAACAGGAATTTATGGGAATTGGAAATTTTGGGAAATTTATATAAATGTATAATATTTATATAAAAAGTATCATATAAAAACAAATATAAACATTTTGTTTGGTCATAACATGAAATAACAGTTATTTATTTTTCGCATTCAATTAATTCTAATTTAGTAAATATGTAAAATAAATATATTTTTATTGCAGCAATTGTTAGGTGTTATTTATTTCAGTGTCACATGATTCTTCAGAAATCATTCTAATATTCTGATCTGATACTTAGTTTTTATCATTGTTGGAAACAATATTTTTTGGAACCTGTAATACTATTTTCAGGATTCACTGATTAACAAAAAGTTAAAAAGACAGAATTTATTCAAAATCTTTTCTAACAATATCACTTTTTGTTTATCAATCTCACACATCCTTGAATAAAAATAATCAACTGACCCCCCAAATTTTGAATGGTAATGTATATTGTAACAAAAGATTTCTATTTAAAAAATTCTGTTCTTTAAATTTTTATAGAATCCTGAAAAAGTATCACAAGTTATAAAAAATATTAATGTTTCCAACATTGATAACTGAAGGATCATGTGACACTGAAGACTGGAGTAATGATGCTGAAATCAGCTTTATCACAGGAATAAATTATATTTTTATGTATATCAAAATAGAAAACCATTATTTTAAATTGTATTGATGTTTCACAATATTACTGTTTTTTCTGTATTTCTGATCAAATGTGCATGTTATGGACTGGGGGAATGCACAGAGCATGCAGGGGGCGTGGCCTCAATAGCCCTGCAATAAGTCATGTGACTGTGATTGAGGAATGTGCAGGGTAAAAATTGAACTAAAATTGCATTAAATATGGTTGTTTAACCAAAACTATGCAGCAAGATGTTCTTTTCAACTACATTTAAGTACCCTGTTATAGGCTAACCTGTAATTTTGCAAATTCTCTGTTTATTCCCATTAATTCCCATATATTCCCGTTAATTCCCCCGGAATTTTGCAACCCTAGTCACATGTGACCTTTCCAACGTGATTACGTAATGCATGGCTCATCACAGAGCAGTGCAAGACGAGCATTTGTGGTAAAAAGTATATAATTTTTAATTTTCTTCCAGAAAATGACTGATGGTTTCTCTAGATCAGACTCTTATTCCTCGTCTGGGATCATGTAGAGCTCTTTGAAGCTGCACTGAAACTGACATTTGGACCTTCAACCCGTTGAACCCCAGTGAAGTCCACTATATGGAGAAAAATCCTGGAATGTTTTCCTCAAAAACCTTCAATTCTTTTCGACTGAAGAAAGAAAGACATCTTGGATGACATGGGGGTGAGGAAATTATCAGGAAATTTGAATTCTGAAGTGAACTAATCCTTTAAACGACATATGTGATGCACACAACCACAGCTCCTGTAACATAATGCCACATCTAGAAGAAACTAACCCAAACGTTGTTAGTAAACTAGCTTTTTTAATGTTTAAACTCACAGAGATGACACAGTCTGCAACAGGTTTCTTGAGGGCACTCTCCGCAGTCTCCTTGAGTTTGGTGAGGAGCATCGCAGTGACCTGTTCAATGCTGAACACCTTCTCCTCCTCCATGTACATCACCTACAGCAACACCAGAGAACATACGACTGCTAAAGGACAGAAACGGCTCACAAACATTCACAACAGATTTACAAGACGGCTCTGCTGCCAAAACCAGACAATGCTGGCACAGTCATCTCACATCATGCCATGGCAACTGAAATTCGGTTTGCTCGATTATGTTCTACCTTTATGCCCGTCGTGCCCGATGGCATCTGTGCCAGGTCATAAACGAGACTGGACTTCATGTTCTGGACAAATGGATCTGAGAACGCCCGACCATGGAAACGCTTGAATCCTTGGACAGTGTTTTTGCAGTTGGTGACCATCTGTGTTTCAAATGAGAAGAAATATCATGCATGATTACAAATATAAAGACTGTATGAATATATAAAGTATACATAATTAAATCCTGTCTTAAGAATACGTCACACACCTGGCTTTTTGCTGCAGCTCCAATAGATCGATTTCGTGGTCCAAAAGACACACATGCTCTGCAAAGACAAACATTATGACAAATCAATCACTATCAGATGTGTACAATGTTTTTGAATGAAGTCTCTTATGCTCATCATGCCTGCATTTATTTGATTAAAAATACATATATATTTATTGCAATTTAAAATAATGGTTTTCTATTTAAATGCATTTTAAAATATTATTTTTTCCTGTGATGCAAATATTGAATTTTCAGCATCATTACTCCAGTGTCACATGATCCTTCAGAAATCATTCTGATATGCTGATTTATCATGTTGGAAACGGTTATTTTTATAAAATTTGATCCTTTTTTTCAGGATTCATTGATGAATAAAAAGTTAAAATAAACAGCATTTATTTAAAATACATTATTTTCTAACAATATAACTCTTTAATATGATTTAACACTTCCTTGCTGAATAAAAGTATTAATTTCTTTCAAATTTGACCTCAAACTGTTCTTTTTTTTAACTTTATATTCATCAATGAATCCTGAAAAAAGTATCACAGCTTATAAAAGGTCATAAAAATATTAAGAAGCACAAAATTAATAATAAATGATCATATTAGAACGATTTCTGAAGGATCATGTGACACTGAAGACTGGAGTAATGATGCTGAAAATTCAGCTTTGATCACAAGAATAAATTACATTTTAAAATATATTAAAAATAGTAACGTGTCCACAGTTTTGACCGGTACTGTATATACACTACCATTCAAAAGTTTGGACACATTACTATTTTTTAATGTTTTTGAACAAAGTCTCTTATGCTCATCATGCCTGCATTAATTTGATTAAAAATACAGTAATATTTTGAAATATTATTACAATTTAAACATTTATTGTTTTTTATGTGGATATATGTTAAAATATAATTTATTTCTGTGATGCAAAGCTGAATTTTCAGCATCATTACTCCAGTCTTCAGTGTCACATGATCCTTCAGAAATCATTCTAATATGATGATTTATTATCAATGTTGTGCTACTTAATATTTTTTATGACCTTTTATAAGCTGTGATACTTTTTTCAGGATTCATTTATGAATAAAAGGTTAAAAAGAACAGCATTTATTCATTTTTTTAACAATATAAATCTTTACTATCACTTTTTATCAATTTAACACATCCTTGCTGAATAAAAGTATTAATTTCTTCCAAAAAAAAAGAAAGAAAAAAATACTGACCCCAAACTTTTGAACAGTAGTGTACATTGTTACAAAAGATTTAATTTAAATAAATGCTGATATTTTTTAAAACTTTTTATTCATCAAAGAATCCTGAAACAAAGTATCACGTTATAAAAAATATTAAGCAGCACAACATCAATAATAAATCATCATATTAGAATGATTTCTGAAGGATCATGTGACACTGAAGACTGGAGTAACGATGCTGAAAATTCAGCTTTGATCACAGAAATAAATTATAGTTTAAAGTATAATAAAATAGAAAACTATTATTTTAAATTGTAATAATATTTTACAATTTTTTCTGTATTTTTAATCAAATAAATGCAGCCTTGATGAGCAGAAGAGACTTCTTTTTAAAAAAAAAAAACATTGAAAATAATAATATGTCCAAACTTCTGACTGACATTATATATATATATATATATATATATTATATATTATATATATATATATATATATTATATATTATATATATATATATATATATATATATATATATATATATATATTATATATTATATATATATATATATATATATATATATATATATATATATATATATATATTTTAAACAAAAGACATAAAAAACATTTTGATCTGAATATAACCTGACGAAGATGGAAAAAAATGTAAAAATAGATAGTTTTAGTGCTGTTCCTCAAAATCTACTCCACTAAGAAAGTACCATGGTTTAAAAACATAATAGTATGGTAATATTAATACCACAGTATTTAAATATTGCAATCACGCAGCACTGTCAGACCTGTGTCCGTCACAGAGAGCCTCTAACACTGTCACACCTCTGTTAAAGGCTGTCCTGCTCACTAGTGTACATAAGTGTGCTCTAGAGGAGTAAATAAAGCAGACTCACGGCGTGCATCGGTCGCTGTATTCATTGGCCACAGTCTCGATTCCTCCGGCTCGAGCTACCGCTACATAGCAGTTCAGAAAACCCACGTCAAACCCCACTACTGACATCTTCAAACAGCGGGATTACTCAAACACTATAAGCCCGAACCCAAATGTGGACTGGATGATCGATCTGTAAAATGTGAGGAGTAAATAAGACGGTTTTAATTCATTATTCTACCGTCACTTCTTGGAGGAATGAGGCTGCGGATGATAAACGCCGCTCACGAGAAGACAGGACCACTTCCGGTTCAAGGCGGAGCTAAAAGGTCCAACACAAAGAGTTTTAGATTTTTTAGTTGTACTTCTATGTGTGTGAACTGTACTTTTAGTGATTCATTGGAAATTCGTTTAAATATATATCTATATTTACATATTTAGTATATAGCTCTGAACTGTAAATTTATTTTTTTAGCACTAAGCTAATATTTTTGTTTTAAAGTCATACACATTACTAATTTGATCAAGTTAGACTGATTAACCCTTGAATAACTGCTAGTTAGTTGGTCATACTAGTTCTTAAGACACAAACGTAAGATAATGACTATGTTTACGCAACTGGACTCTAATCTTACACAAATCTAAAACCGATTTTTTTTAAATTATTATTTTTATTTTAGCTCGACAAATTTATCTCAAAGTAGGGAAGGTTTGTTGGACCTTTAACTAATAAATGACGGCGCTGACCCGGATGTTCTCTCACGCGCCTCACATCAGCTGTCTCGTGATGAGGTCTCCGTGCTGTATTCTCACTAGCACCAAAACATTAATACTGAGATTATCCCGACATGCTCTCCATGGAAGGCTTCCCCGTATTTATCACTGCCAGGCTTTGCGATGCTTTTGCACAGATCATTCACAGAGCTCGAAACCATATTACATCACAACTCCCATCTTCTACGTCAATGCATCTCCTCACATTGGCCATGTGTACTCAGCTGTCACTGCTGACTGTCTGCACAGATTCAAGCTCTTACAGGGATATAACTCCAGATTTTCCACAGGTATGTTTTACACATTGAACTGCATGACTAAAAAAAGTGGACTTATAATACAAGATGTAATATAAGTCTCTGGTGTCTCCAGAATGTGTCTATGAAGTTTCAGCTCAAAATACCCCACAGACCATTTATTATAGCTTGTCAAATTTGCTCCTATTTGGGTGTGAGCAAAAACACGCCGTTTTTGTGTGTGTCCCTTTAAATGCAAATGAGCTGCTGCTCCCCGCCCCCTTTCCAGAAGAGGGCGGAGCTTTAACAGCTCAACAACAACAAAGCTGGAGAATCTCACGCAGACAAAATGAGGATTGTCAGTAACGGTGTTCAGCCTTTATCTTAGAATGATCCATTTCTATCTACATAGAACATCTTAAAGGGTTAGTTCACGCAAAAATGAAAATAATGTCATTAATTACTCCCTCATGTCGTTCCACACCCGTAAGACATTCGTTCATCTTCGGAACGCAAATTAAGATATTTTTGTTGAAATCCAATGGCTCAGTGACGCTGCATTCACACGGGCCGTCAGCGTTAACGCATGACGGAGGGCGTGTCTGAAGCTTGTGTTGACGCGACCGTTATAATGATAACAGCCAATCACATTACTTTCCGGTGTTGCTCGAACACAATTGGCTAGCGACTGCTCTAGGGTGTTTGCATAAAGCGTTCTGATTGGCTGACGCCTGCGTTTGCACTTGAAAAGTTGAGAAATCTTCAACTTATGTTGCTTGCAACGCGAGTGAAGCTACGAGACAGAACCCACAATTCAGTGCGGCAACGCATGACGTCACCCATTCAAAGTAAACGAGAGCGTTAACGCCTACGCCCCGTGTGAATGTAGCGTGTGGCCTGCGTAGCCAGCAATGACATTTCCTCTCTCAAGATGCATTAATGTACTAAAAACATATTTAAATCAGTTCATGTGAGTACAGTGGTTCAATATTAATATTATAAAGCGATGAGAATATTTTTGGTGCGCCAAAAAAACAAATTAATGACTTATATAGTGATGGCCGATTTCAAAACACTGCTTCAGGAAGCTTCGGAGCACAAATGAATCAGCGGTTCGAAGCGCCAAAGTCACATGATTTCAGCAGTTTGTCACGCAATCCGAATCATGATTCGACACACTGATTCATTACACTCTGAAGCTTCCTGAAGCAGTGTTTTGAAATCGGCCATCACTATATAAGTCGTTATTTCGTTTTTTTGGCGCACCAAAAATATTCTCGTCACTTTATAATATTAATATTGAACCACTGTACTCGCATGAACTGATTTAAATATGTTTTTAGTACATTAATGGATCTTGAGAGAGGAAATGTCATTGCTGGCTATGGAGGCCTCACTGAACCATCGGATTTCATCAAAAATATCTTAATTTGTGTTCTGAAGATGAACGAAGGTCTTACGGGTGTGGAACGACATGAGGGTGAGTAATAAATGACATTATTTTCATTTTTGGGTGAACTAACACCAAGTCGGCATTTTGTGCCGACATGTTTCTACAGTAGCCCTAAACAGACAAACTGCTCTACCGAGCGCATTTGCTTGACTGGCTACGCTCTGCTTTCTCAGACGACGTTGGTCACCATATCTTCTATATTGCAATTCCCAATCTCGCCGTTAAAATTTACACACTGCACCTTTAACATAATGCTTTATGCATCTGGCTCCAGAGATCAGTATGTTGAAGTGAGGTTGTCTGTGCTCTGCAGGTACAGATGAACATGGTCTCAAAATCCAACAGGCAGCGAGCAACGCTGGTGAAGACCCTCTGAACTTCTGCACTGAGGTTTCGCAGAGTTTTAAGCATGTTTTCCAAAGATGTGGCATTTTATACACCGACTACATCCGGACAACAGAGAAAAGACATCGACAGGCCGTTGAACACTTCTGGACTGTTCTCCACAGCAAAGGCTTCATCTACAAAGGCACTTATGAAGGCTGGTACTCCACTCCAGATGAAAGTTTTCTTACACCAACTCAAGTTATTGACAGAATAGACTCAGAGGGAAGACCGATAAAAGTATCCATGGAGAGCGGCCATAAGGTACCATCAATCCTGTTCTTGAGTAAAAGCCTATGCTTCTCTGTCAGTGGATTGTAACACTTTTTAATGGTTTGACTAATTGCAAAGTTGCATTTGTCAAGTTTTTTGACATTTTCACATGTAAATTTCAAATTAAATATAGTTGCATAAGATGAAATGGAATGTTAATAATGCTTTTTAGTATTTTTTGAATCAAAGATTTCAGATAGTTGAAAGTGCATTTGAATGTGTGTGAAGTTTCAGACAATTTGCCAAAAATAATAAGACAATCAGTTATAAATGACGAAACCCTAAAAAAGTTTAAAGGTTAGATGTGGAAAACTAATTTTGGAAAATGATTTTAGCCTTAAATATATGTAAAATGTAACTTTTTTTTTTAATTAGTCCAATAGAGGGTAATTAAAAATATCTTAAAATTAGATATAAATAAAAATGCATCTAACTGTACAGAAACAAATTGAGTAGAAATAAAAAGTAACATGATTTTGCAAATAATATTTTACATTGGTATAGTATATTGATTTAAAGTAGTATAAATTGGGTCTTTCTTTTAGGATGGCGGCCCATCTCATGAAGATGATAATATTTGGGGGTTTGTGGCATCTAAAAGATGCTCTAAAATACATCCACTGGTTGCCAATGTGTAATTTTTTTGTGTTCAAAATTTGTATAATGAGCAAGTACATCATGAATCCATTTTCCAAATCTTTAATCATTTCACTCGGCGACCATCTTTGAAACGCCTCTCGGGCATCCAAGTGCAGCTTCTATCTCTTTGAATGAAACAAATTCTCCAGAACTATTTGCCAAGCTTTCGATTAAATTTTATATTTGAAATCACCATTGAAATCGGTCACATAAATTTTGTTTCTAAATGCTCAAATCATGACTATAAATGGTATTTTCAGGCTGGATCAAGCTAATGTGCATGCACAATCTTAATTGCGTCTCTTGTGTCTCATTTCGGAAGCGCGCATCTGACCGTTTCTATAAGAACCGGAGCTTCTAAGGGCCGCTGCAGTGATGCAATGACTTTACCAATCGCCGACTTGTTCTGCCATATTGCGCGTTGCACTTTCTCCCATTCAAAAAAAAAAAAAAGGTGCGTCCCATTTGTGTACTTATGTACTATTCTAAGACGTTTTTAAGTATAAATAGTGCGAGTAGTGCATTCACACTGAAAGTTCCAAAAAGAAAAAGTGCACTTAAAATACCCGGATGATGCACTAAATTAACGGAAAAAACGAAGTGTGGAATGTTGGACACTTCATGCACTCAACTGTCGCAGCTTTAATTACGTAGCGGAGGGGAAGGGAGGATCGGACTCTGTTGTTAAATGACAAAATAACCGTATACAATTCACGCACTACATGGATGAGTGCACAGTGCACAAGTACATAGTGTATAGTGCGTCATTTGGGACGCAACTAAAATTAGTGATGCATCTTGTGTTATTCTATCGGTGCGTCCCAATTTGCGTACTTATGCACTATTCTATATACTTAAAAACATCAAATAGTGTGAGTAATGTGTTCACACTGAAAGTTCCAAAAAGAAAAAGTGCACTTTAAATACCCGGATGATGCACTAAATTAACGGAAAAAATGAAGTGTGGAATGTTGGACACTTCATGCACTCAACTGTTGCAGCTTTAATTATATAGCGGAGGGGAAGAGGCTCTCAAACTCTGTTGTTAAATAACAAAATAACCTTATACAGCTCACGCACTACATGGATGAGTACATAGTGCATAAGTGCATAGTGCATCATTTGGGATGCAATTTTTTATATTCAGATTATTTCAGACCAGTCTGGTAGGAACAGCTGTGGAGTAGCACAGTACCTGTGTGACTCGTCATAGACATAAACAGAGAGAAGTAGATCCAGCTACAATGTTCTTCCGTGCAGTTCTGTTTATCGAGTGCCAAAAGTTCCATGGTGTTGCCTTAAAAAGTATTAATATCAATTTTTAAAATTTAAGGTAAAAAAATTCTTATTTTTACTTAAATTTTAGATGATACTTTGACTAAAGGCCTGTTCACTACAAGAACAATAACGATAAAGATATTGTTCTAAAAATCATTCTAGAATAATAGCACAGTCCACACCACACTATTACTATAACGATATAGAGAAACGGTATCATTAGGATCACTTTCAGAACGATTTTTTTTTTTTGAATGATAAAACACTGACAACCAATCAGAATTCATTCTTATTTAAGGGCTTGTGCATTTAAAATGGCGGACGACATTGTGGAGAAGTTAAAGGTGCCCTAGATTCAAAAATTGAATTTTTCTCGGCATAGTTGAATAACAAGAGTTCAGTACATGGAAATGACATACAGTGAGTCTCAAACTCCATTGTTTCCTCCTTCTTATATAAATCTAATTTGTTTAAAAGACCTCCGAAGAACAGGCGAATCTCAACATAACACCGACTGTTACGTAACAGTCGGGATCATTAATATGTACGCCCCCAATATTTGCATATGCCAGCTCATGTTCAAGGCATTAGACAAGGGCAGCCAGTATTAACGTCTGGATCTGTGCACAGCTGAATCATCAGACTAGGTAAGCAAGCAAGGACAATAGCGAAAAATGGCAGATGGAGCGATAATAACTGACATGATCCATGATATCATGATATTTTTAGTGATATTTGTAAATTGTCTTTCTAAATGTTTCGTTAGCATGTTGCTAATGTACTGTTAAATGTGGTTAAAGTTACCATCGTTTCTTACTGTATTCACGGAGACAAGAGCCGTCGCTATTTTCATTATTAAACACTTGCAGTTTTTATAATTCATAAACACAACTTCATTCTTTATAAATCTCTCCAACAGTGTGTAATGTTAGCTTTAGCCACGGAGCACCATCAAACTCACTCAGAATCAAATGTAAACATCCAAATAAATACCATACTTACACGATTAGACATGTTGCATGACGAAAACTTTGTAAAGATCCATTTTGAGGGTTATATTAGCTGTGTGAACTTTATGCTGTTTAAGGCAAGCGTGAGCTCTTGGGGCGTGGAGCACGAGATTTAAAGGGGCCGCAGCCTGAATCGGCGCATTTATAATGATAGGCAGTAAAAAAAAAAAACTATGGGGTATTTTGAGCTGAAACTTCACAGACACATTCAGGGGACACCTTAGACTTGTATTACATCTTTTGAAAACATGTTCTTCGGCACCTTTAATCGCAGAGGTCAAGAAAAATCCACCACTGTTTGACCAATCAAACCCCATTTTCAAGAATACTTTAAAGAAAATGTATATATAGAAAACAATCTGTCATTCCCTCAGAATAAATGGTGAGAAGTATTAATGATGAGATTATTATGCCAAGGTAGCAAACAGTGTAACATAAAATTACCTCAGGGATCCAGCGCTAGTTTCGACAACACTGTCTTGCTCCTTTGAAGTTGCAGTGAAAAAGACTAGATGTTGTTTTTATTCCACTATATTGACTTCGTCAAGACCTAACCAAACTCTTCTAAGGCTCTTCAAAGTGGCATAAAATAATTTCTCTATCCTCTTTGACAGGTGGAGTGGATGAAGGAGGACAATTACATGTTCCGCCTATCGGATTTTCGCACCGAAGTACTTCATTGGCTTCGATTAAACCCAAATATCATCCGGCCTGTGAAGTTTCATCACTTGGTTCTTCAGTGGCTGGAGGACGAGATCCCAGATCTGTCAGTCTCTCGGCAGAAGAGCCGCCTCCAGTGGGGTATTCCGGTCCCGGGAGATCCGGAACAGGTCATCTACGTGTGGTTGGACGCTCTGGTGAACTACTTAACCGTTGTTAATTACCCACAGAATCAGTCCCAGTGGTGGACATCTGTGCATCATGTTGTCGGTAAGGACATTCTTAAGTTTCACGCGATATACTGGCCGGCGTTTCTCCTGGCTGCGGGATTGCCTCTTCCTCAGACGATATTTGTGCACTCTCACTGGACGGTGGAGGGAAAGAAAATGTCCAAGAGTCTTGGAAACGTGATCAACCCATTGGACGCCATGGAGAAGTTCACTGCGGACGGCCTGCGCTACTTCCTCCTGAGACAAGGTGTTCCTGACTCGGACTGTGACTATTATGACGATAAAGTCATTAAGATGTGCAACAGCGAGTTAGCGGACGCTCTCGGAGGGCTTTTAAACCGCTGCACTGCTCCTTCACTCAACCCTACACAGGTGTATCCTCACTTCTGCAACACTTGCTTCCCAAAAGAGCTCCGTGGAAAAGCAGTCTCGGAAGACTATAGAATGCTGGAGGCCGTATCTGCGCTTCCGGTCTTAGTCGAGCAGCACTTTGAGAACCTACACATATATAAAGCACTGGAGGCCGTTAGCGCATGCGTTCGCCTGACTAACGCGTTCGTCCAAAGACATGCTCCGTGGAAGCTTGATCGGAAAGATCCCGGAGATCAGCGGTGGCTTGACACCATCCTTCACGTGTCTTTAGAGTGCCTCAGGATGTATGGGATACTCCTGCAACCTGTGGTGCCAGATCTTGCAGACAAAATTTTATCTAGGTTGGGAGTCACGCCTGAGGAGAGAAATTGGGATTCTCTCAACTTCCTGATGAGGTATGAAGGAAGAGACTGTGATTTAGAAGGAAGAGCGCTGGGTCCTGACATGGGAGTGTTGTTTAATCGCCTTGAGAGGAGTCAGGTGACAGGGAGGAAGTCAAAATCTCAATGAATGTAGTAATAAACGATAACAGTGGTAAATGGTGTTGGGATACCAAAGATCACACTCTATAATGTTACGACAAGGGATAAAAAGTGACATGATTTTTTTTAATGAGAAATACACGAAACTGAAAAATTGTACAAATTGAAATAAAATAAAAAAAGTTGCAATATTTCTTATAATTTCCTGTACTTCTTTTTACATAAACTCTTTCATTGTTCACCTCAATGTTTCACAGAACGACGCCTCTATGACTTTCAGAAATGCATGTCTGAAAAACAATCTACTTTAGATACAGCCCTGTGGGCTTCCTTCAGGTGCAGGGGTCCTCATCGCTTGAGCGGACACAAAACTATTCTTTACCACTGCTGAAATTCATTCAGACACTCTCAGTAATATGAGTTGGTGTTCTGTCCAGGTTGAGTATCTGGAGAAAGAAAAGAAAAAAACAACAACCTAATTTTAGTACAGAAAATGAACACATGAAGTAAATATTAATATTAGAGCTACTACAAAAGCATTTCTTAAAGCCCAAAGTGTACTCCATTAGGGTATGCATACAGTTTGCCTGAATTAAATTTTTGTAATCAGTGTAGTAGCTCAGCTGGCACATGCACCTTATTTTTTTTGCACTGATCAGTTGGTCCACCAGGTGGCAACACTGGCCCAGCACAATGTCTTACACTTAAAAAAACAAACAAACAAATGCAAAAGACTGAACAACAAACAACTGCGGAAGACCACAATAACACAGACGGCGTGTTGACGAGCACTCGGCCGTGGATACACGCAACTTCAGTTTAAATGAGAACAAAGACAACGGTCTCATTTACTAATGTTCATGATTCACCAATAAATGTAACTTTTTTAAATGAAAGAAAGAAAGGAACAGCTAAAACCACACATACACAAAAATCACATACTCTGGACGCCTTATAGTTATTTACTTTTTACTCTTTACTCTGGGTGCAATATATTTATTATCATAAATTCTTAATTCCATATTTCATCTTAAATAGGGTGTAACTATGTCACGTCACAATTCGATACAAATCGCAATTCTGAACTCATGATACGATACTATCGCTATATTTTAAGCAAAAATAAGAATTTTTTTTTAAATTATTGATAATTTTTTATTATTATCAGCAATTACAATTATTCCCCCATTGCATTATTATTATACATTATATTCAACATGTATAGTAGTTTAATAGGGCTGGTATTGACATTTTTCACGATTCGATTACTATTCACATGCTTTCGATTCGATATCGATTATTTTGGATGTAGTATTTCAGTTTCAGCACATGGCAAATTTTCTAGGAGGAAAAAAATCTCTCAACTAATGCTGTAAACTACACATGAGAGTCAGCTGGTACTACTATAATAATATTGAAGGTTAAATTAACTTATTTATATACAAACACTTCAATTACACTCAATTATGTTTTTATTATAAATAAAGTTTAGGCTTGCATAATCATATTTCTACTCCAATTCGTTTTTTTGAAATATAAACATTTAAATTGCGGCTCTCATAACTGATTTATTCAAATATGCATTAAATACTGAAGAATATTAATAAATATGTAACGGTGCATAGCTATATTTATCAGAACGTTGCTTTCTAGAGTTCACTTTTCTATCTGACTAATGAGTTTATGGTCACTGAATGTGTTTTTCTGAGGTAAATGTGACGTTACGTGACATTGAAGCTGTTTTATTGACGTCTTTCTGAGGTCGAAACACTGATTGAGCGATTACACGAGACATGATACGGATTTCAGTAAGTTGTACTGTATATTTTAACATACCTTCAGATGTTCATGCATGTTTATTTCGCTGTAACTGGTATTAAAGCGGAGGAGAGGATGATCACATGCTTCTCTTTAACTGAGGCGCTAAAGCGATCCGTCACGCCACATTAAACAGCGCCAAAACGGTATTTATTTTTTGAATCTCATAATAAGATGGACGTCATTTGAAATCGGAGACTTTGCTTCATATCAAAAGTAACAAAGATTATTGTGATTTATTGGATGGGAGGCGCTACATATTCTGCTCATTCATCAACTGAAAACAGACTAGACTAATCGATTCTTGGGATTTATGAATCGATATCGGTTCATAAAAATGAGAATTGATATTGTTTACCCAGCCCTATAGTTTAATGTACTAAGGTCACTGAAACTTGTCCCTCACGCAGTACTCGCACTTTCGATGCAGGCATTTGTTGGATTAGACAAGCCGCGCGCGCACAGACTCTCCCGCTATTAATGCATTATACCAGTGGTTTTCAACCTGTGGGCCGCAGCCCACTAGGGGGCCTTAGTGATCCTCCAGGGGGGCCGCGAGATAATTAATTATATTTAAATTAATTTTAAGTTATTTTATTATTAATATGTTAAAAGCACCACCTCTCTCGTAAGTATTCTGTGATTGTTTCGGATCAGCCTAAGCTGTGAAATACAGACTGAACAAGAGCAACTGCTTCATGAACACAGGATACACAAACTACATCTCTCAGCTGGCTAAAGAAAACCAGTGATGGATAACGATTATAAAGACAATTACAGTGACATACAGGAGTCGTACATTAGGCAACAAACAGTGTAAACTGATCGCTATAACATTTATGCATGAATACAGTTATTATTCTTGCATATATTATTCAATATATTCAGGTAGTTGTCAAAATTGATAAGGAATCATAAGGATTTATGTTGATATTGTGCAATATCCTGTCATGAGCATTTGAACACTTTTGGAGGGTCGTATATAAACAGCAAAAATATGAACAGTGTATCATGACCGTTTGAAACTGAGAAACATGAAGATTCAAGCATACTTGAGAGCTGCTGCTGGAGCTGTCGGACCAGTGCTGCAGTCTGCTGCTGCTGCTGGGTTTGCTGCATGCCTTGACGTGGGAACTGAGGCAAAATAAAACGATATAGAATTAAATGTCTAAAAATCCACAAAAGTAAACCAATAAGCTAGAAGTGTTTTATAATATCCCCGTTCGGGTTATTACCATGGGCTGCTGCGGCGGCAGAGGCTGCATGCCCAGGGCCTGGGCGGGGGGCTGAGCTGCTGCCACCTGCTGTTGAACCTGCTGCTGCTGAACCTGCTGCTGCGGCACCTGCTGAGGCTGAACCTGCTGCTGCTGGACCTGCTGCTGCTGCTGCACTTGTTGTTGAACCTGCTGCTGCTGCTGCTGCTGTGAAGACAAACACAATGACATTACAGGCGAGCCAGTAAGTATGCATTACGTCTTCTCTTGTTGCACGGAATAGCCTGAAATGTGCAGAATAATCCCAAAACATGCTGTATCCCACAATGCAATGTGATAGGGATGCACCAATACCAGTATAGGTCCTGATACTGCGCTTGTGTACTCGTACTCTAACATCCGATACTGTACAGTGCTTGTGACACAAACACCAACAACAGAGCAAACGGAGAGCAGAATAGATATATCAGAGAAGGATGTCTATGAAGCAAATTAATAGAATGTTAAACATTTAAATATTTTACGTCTATATATCTGATATATAAATTAAATATTTACGGCTATATATCTGATGTGCGCAAGCTGATAAGTGAAACAAGGAGTGCACAGCAGCACAAATGCAAATCACTTTTTCACTGACACTGCTGTAAAGTTTGTAGTTTGGTCGGAAATGGCAATTGCAAATAAAGTAAAATGAGTAGCATATTACTAACGTTAAATGACGGTATAGAGAAAGGGAACGCACTTCTGTTGCATGCTCTTGATTGCTGATCGTTCACTCAGCACACGAGTCGTTCGAATTAAAACTAAATCGTGTGTGCAAGTAAAAACATGAAGTGTTACGTGATTTATGTATAACGAGTGGTTCCCTACATAATTACAGGAAGGCGGTACAGTAATCACATCAAGTTTTCATTACCCAGAAAGCTACCTCTCAGCACGTGACTAGCCTTTTAAATTGAGTTCTCTTTCACTGCTTCTTGCGCTTGAACGGACAAATTCACAAATGCTCATATATAGGCAAGTGTCCTTGTGAAACATAGTTGGTTATGTCTTAAAGGGGACCTATAATGCCTCTTTTACAATATGTAATATAAGTCTCTGGTGTCCCCAGAATGTGTCTGTGAAGTTTCAGCTCAAAATCTGCCCCTATTTGGGTGTGAGCAAAAACAGGGCGTTTTTGTGTGTGTCCCTTTAAATGCAAATGAGCTGCCACTTTCCAGAAGAGGGCGGAGCTTTAACAGCTCAACAACAACAAAGCTGGAGAATCTCACGCAGCCAAAATGAGGAAAGTGTTCAGCCTTACATTGTTCAAACCGGAGTCGACACTGATGGAGAGACTCAGGAAGAAGTTACAACTTTTAGACGTTTCTGAATGGTTAGTGGATAAATTTATGTAGTTGCTGTGGAGTTGATTCAACTCATCCACTAGCATGTGCCGTCATGTTAATCTTTTGTGTTGAATTGACCCTCGTTTGTGAAGCAGTCCGGCGTAAAATGACGGCATGTCAACAACACTCTACTACAACAACTCTTCCTCTTCTCTAAAGCAGCCCAACATGGCCCCGCCCCCTTTGTTACATGTTCTCGGGGGCGGGGCTTATGTAAATTTTGGGGTTTGTGATGTCAATAACTGAAGGAAATATCTATTTGCTAAGCCAATGCATCTGATTCATATTCTTTTGCTTTCTCTGCCCAATATTTTTTTAAAAATTAAAAAGCAATGAAAATACAGGTATCGGTACTACTCGGTATCAGCAAGTACTAAAAATAAATTGGTATCGGACTTGTTCTGGAAAAAGTGGCATCGGTGCATCCCTACAACGTGATCGACTTTAGGTGTGTGCATGTACGCACTCGGAGAGCTGGATGCTGTCTTATCATCGGCTGTTGTTGCTGCTGCTGCTGGTCCATCATCTGATTGGGCCTCATGTTGGGGTGCATGCCCTGGGGTGCCATGTGACCTTGAGCCAGGCCGTGCATCATAGGTGCCTGCTGCATGGGCTGATGGGAGAATCTGAGACAGATGGTGAAAGATGAGCTGATTTGTTTTACACTGCTTCCAATTAGGGTTGTGCGGTAAAATGTTACTAAATAAGTATGGCAGTATTGAAAGTTTGATGATTTATGATACCGTCATTAAGCAAATCTGATTATTTTAGGAGGTCTGTGACTGACCTTTGAGTGTTCTGCATTGTGTGTCCGTATGCTCCAGAAGCCTGCTGATGGACATAGCCGCTCGGCCTCTGCTGCATTTGCCTAAGAGAATCCACCATGCCTGGGTTTGGGCCAGGATGTCCTCCTCCGAAGCCCTGGTTACCGTACGAGGTAGAAACAATCCCAGCGGCCTGAGAGGGGTGTGGCTGAATCCCCATATGTGGACCGTAGGGTGTGTAGCCCTGGGAAATGTTCTAAAGAGAGAAACATGATGCTAATGGGTTGTTATCTCTGCGTTTCAGTGAATGCTGAACAATTTACATTGCAAATGTGCCAAGTGGCTGTAAATGCACAAGAACTTGCCTGTGTCGGCTGCATTGATGAATACTGTTGATTAGGTGCCACTGGTCTAATCTGCTGTCCCATTAAATGATTATGATTCCCCTGAAAAGAACAACAAACAAACATGCATGCCTCCCATTTCCAATTGTTCTGAATTTAACATTCACAATCACTAAAAGACAAAAAATGGATAGTGCTTGCATGTGCCACCAGGGTGTTGCAAGGTGGTTGCTAAAGGTGTTGTGAGCAGTTGTTTTGTGTCACTAGCTGGCTGCTTATCAGCTTAAGTTGTAACTAGGTCTGCACGATTTGGAAAAAAAAAAAAAAAATGCAATTTTTTTTAAACAAATGAAAAAAATTCTAGGAATTCTTTCTAGGAAATCCCTAATGTGGACAAGGCCATCAAGCTATCCCCAGTGTTTCCAAGTACGTGGTTCTCCCATGGAATTGGGCTACTTTAACAGTGTTGCCGTGGGTTGTTTTTCCATGTATGCAGATTGAAACGATCCCAATAATGTGACATTTAGACCCTGGAATGCCAAATTTCCCAAGGGAACCCCACCAAAAAATGCAGATATTACCCCATGGGACACATTTTTTTACCGGGGGACACCCCTGAAATGCAACTGGGCTAGTTTTGAGTAGCAATTGGGTGGGTTTTATTGTGAAAATCTGGCAACCCTGCTCACAGAAGTAATAACTTTTGACATTTCTGGAAATTCAGGCCATCAAGCCATCGCTGTAGCTGAATAAAAAGAAGATAAAAACGCTTTGATTAAGCATATACGACAATATATGGTGTTCTTCAAACCTTCTCGCGTATTTTCATAATAATAAAGTACATTTATAATGCAATACTAATCAACATAGCCTTTATCACTGTATAGTAGGGCTGGGCGATATATCGAATGCTTTTGTCACGTGCATTTCGTCAGTAAAGCCGGTTCCCTGATTACCGCTAAATTGCCATCACCTGCTTTCAAATGGAGCGGCATTTAATAGACAGAGCCGTAATTCACTGACAAGCCACGCAATATCGCGTTTAATATCGACGGCGATTGCCCAGCCCTACTGTATAGCGTACTATAAAATAATATATAGTCTGCCTCATTCTACGATGAAGCACAAAAAAGCTCAAGACTGATGTTATGAAGTGAGTTTGGAGTAAGAACATGTCGTTAAATGTCGTCTTTTGTTGGACAGCATGTTTATGAACACTTCTCATTACAAGTTTGGGAAGAAGTTTGATGCATACTCCTTTTTCAAATGCACACTATAAGCATTTACTACTTTAAACGTATTTACTACTGATCACAGAGCTGCTCTTCACTAACACGCAGTGCATGTTTAGTTAAAAATCGAAGCCTTTGCGAATTCATAATCGCACTATGGCAAATCGCGATTTTGGTTTAATTCTGATTCATCGTGCAGCCCTAGTTGTGACGTATCTACCTTTCAATAATACTGTTTCCAGCAAGCCTCTTCTCAATTCTCAACAGTCATTTATGAGCACTATTCATTTATAGCACACCTTCATTTAAAAACTCATGGTGTACACTAGTCTCTAGGCTCACTGTGTCCCAGACACCAGTATTTTAATGATTCAGAAAAGATAAATCACTGTCTGGCCAAATGAGTTTTAGCTATGGAGATTAAGGTTAGATTATGATTTTTCGCCAGTAGTACAGCACACTGTAAGTGTTTTTTTTTAGCACCGTTAGCTGCTTTTGGGACCCGGAAACAGTGGTCAAAAGAGTGCAACACCAAGTCTGTATGATATTTTGATTCCTAAATATGTGTGGGGCCTCTGCAGTGCACATTTGACAATTACAGGACACCTATTATAAAATGAAAAGTAGATAAAACAATTCAAGGAAACCGTGTGTTTTTAGTCTGGGGTCATGATTAGTAAAACCAGACTCACCAGTCTGACCTGTAGCTGATGACGGAGAATCTGCCCCTGAGGCATGCTGGGTGGGGGTTTATAGTTCATTTGGTATGGCTTGTCCATTCCCATCATGTTGCCCATGCTAGCAGCCTGGATATAATTGGGACGTGGAGGAATTTTGTTCATAGGAGTCCTGGGACGGAAAGGGGGCTCCAAACCGGGGCCTCCTTAGGGGGGAAATGTGGAAAAGAAAGCATAAACGAACCGAAACTGCTTTTTGAAGTTCACACAATTCTTTAAAGTTAAAAAAAAAAAAGCCATGTTATGAGTTTGAGAGGTTTAGGCATGCTGGGATATGTACTGACCTGGTGGTAGAGGCTGGTTTTGGGCATATATCATTGGACGCGGGTAGGACATCTGAAAAGGCATGTTCGATTGGCCCATGTTCATAAGATCAGGGGCCATGCCTTGCGGGAACTGCATGACTGCTGGGTTGTGTGGCTTATAGTCCTAGACCACAGGAACCAATCAAACATCTTGATTTTCATCTCGTTTCCCATTTATAGCTTTTCAATAAACATACATACATACATATCAGGGCTCGACAACAAGCCTCCCAACAAGCCTGAGTAAATCGGTCATTCACTTGTACGATTAAAAAAAGGAAAAAATAGGATTTTTGTGTTGTAAATGTAATCTATTCTGAAGCAATATTCTCAGTGTTCTATCAACTTTAAACATATTTAAATCTGCATATTTGTGATATTTACCCTGAGGGCATTTTTTTTTCCTTTATAAATGGCTTTTTTTCCCCTTACCCGATTAAATGTATGCTTCATCTTTCATTTTAAATTCTTAAATTTGATCAATAAATCCAATTAGAATAATAAGACACTATAGGGCTGTTACCAATCAAATTAAAGAATTTACACTAAAAAAATTACAACTGCATTAAATAACGATATGAGATTGTTTTGAGTATTTTTTGAAAATGCAAATAAGAAATGTTGGGGGATAAAAAACATGAAACTAAACCACCAGTAAGTGACGGCAAGTGACAAGTGAGTCAATGAGTCATTCATTCAAATGATTCATTCAAACGGCTGAGGCAGTTGTTTGTGAATGAGTCATTGAATCTTTGACTCAACCGATTTGTTCAAAAGGCTAAATCATTCAGTTGAGTGTTGCTGTGAGATGCGCTATGGTTCTGCTGTGATCTTTGTTTGAAACTATTTTTGCTGCTGAAACAGAACAAAAACAGTTAATACTGCATCTAAAATGCAAATGACTTAATTTTAACTACTTGTTTATTGAACTGTCGTATGAAATCAGGGTCACATTTTTAATCGTGATGGTATTCAGGAAGTCGTGTGATGTTGCTTAATTGTATCATATGTTATAAATATAAAAACTCCACATTTTGGATTTTTACCGCAGTATGTTAACCGAGATTATTTGAGTACAGCGCTCATTTGATTCGATTTCTCCTCAAGATAAATACATTATCCACTATCAATCGCCATTTACACTAAATTTAGAGTCATTCTCGCATTTTGGTGACTCCCTTGTTATTATTTAGTTGTTATTGACATTTTCATCAGGCTACTTGTCCAGTCAGGCAAGTAAAATTCTCTTTCACTTGCCCTTTCAAAAGATCCGGACAAGCGTTAATGTCGAGCCCTGCATAAATACATAGATAAATAGACATTTTTGTACCTCTTGTTTATTTGCGGATGTCTGTTTCTTTTTCTTCTTCTTCTTACTGGGGTCATTTGAGACACTGGAGACGCTCTTCTCCGGCTTCCCTTGATCCACCTTCTTGTCTGGCTCAGGAGCGACAGGTGTAGGTGGCTCCTCCTCCTCTTGGGGCAGGTTGAGGGGCGCCAGATAGTAACTACGTTGTTTGGGCTTTATGTGGGTGTGGTAAAGCAGGAGCCGCTGCTGCTCCTCAAACTTTGTGACTTTGCGGTCGACCCGCACGGTTCCGAACCAGCCCCAGGAGAGCGGAGCCGAGTGCTTCAGCCCCTCAAACACGTCCCATGGAGAAATCTTCTGCTTAGTCGACACCTGAAGACCCTGTGTGGGAGAAATCACAAAACAAATGCAAATGTAGGGGAATCGCCAGCAGCTGAGCAGCACTATAACACCAAAAAGCTGCAACGTACCTCTTTTTCAAATCCAGCAATTTTGTTGCCCTTTGTGTCAATGAGCGATCCCTGGGGCTCACAGGTGATGACATCACGCGTCTGCTTGGGCAGAGGCAGCAACTGCCGCACTTTCTCCAAGCTCTCGGACTGACGGTCACCGAGTTCTTTCTGCAGGACAAAACAAACTGCTGTCTTACATTTTTGGAAGAAAAAGTGAGTGGCACTTGCCCATGCAAACTTTTTAAAGGTGCCCTAGAATTAAAAATTGAATTTACCTTGGCATAGTTGAATAACAAGAGTTCAGTACATGGAAATGACATACAGTGAGTCTCAAACTCCACAGTTTCCTCCTTCTTATATAAATCTCATTTGTTTAAAAGACCTCCAAAGAACAGGCGAATCTCAACATAACACCGACTGTTACGTAACAGTCGGGATCATTAATATGTACGCCCCCAATATTTGCATATGCCAGCTCATGTTCAAGGCATTACACAAGGGCAGCCAGTATTAACGTCTGGATCTGTGCACAGCTGAATCATCAGACTAGGTAAGCAAGCAAGAACAATAGCGAAAAATGGCACATGGAGTGATAATAACTAACATGATCCATGATAACATGATATTTTTAGTGATATTTGTAAATTGTCTTTCTAAATGTTTCGTTAGCATGTTGCTAATGTACTGTTAAATGTGGTTAAAGTTACCATCGTTTCTTACTGTATTCACGGAGACAAGAGCCGTCGCTATTTTCATTTTTAAACACTTGCAGTCTGTATAATTCATAAACACAACTTCATTCTTTATAAATATCTCCAACAGTGTAGCATTAGCCGTTAGCCACGGAGCACTATCAAACGCATTCAGAATCAAACGTAAACATCCAAATAAATACTATACTCACATGATCCGACGCATGCATGCAGTATGCATGACGAACACTTTGTAAAGATCCATTTTGAGGGTTATATTAGCTGTGTAAACTGTGTTTATGCACTGTTTAAGGCAAGCGCGAGCTCCGTGGGCGGGGAGCGTGAGCATTTAAAAGGGCCGCGCGCTGAAACGGCGCATTTCTAACGATGCCCCAAAATAGGCAGTTAAAAAATTTAATAAAAAAAAAAATCTATGTGGTATTTTGAGCTGAAACTTCACAGACACATTCAGGGGACACCTTAGACTTATATTACATCTTGTGAAAGAACGTTCTAGGGCACCTTTAAGACTTTTTAAAATGTTTTTGAAAGAGCTTTCTTATATGATCAACAAGGCTGCATTTATTTGATTAAAAATATGGTAAAAACAGGCAAAAGATAATCCTTTGTAACCTTATAAATGCCTTTACTGTTACACAATCCCAACTGAGGAATAAGGGTCTTATCTAGTGAAATGATTGGTCATTTTCTAAAAAAATAAAATAAATAAAAATTATATACTTTTTAACCACAAATGCTTGTCTTTCACTAGCTCTGGGATGAGCCATACATTACGTAATCACGTTGGAAAGGTCAAGCATGGACACATTGTTTCTCTAGATTAGACTCTTATTCCTCGTCTGGGATCATGTAGAGCTCTTTGAAGCTGCACTGAAACTGACATTTGGACCTTCAACCCGTTGAACCCCAGTGAAGTCCACTATATGGAGAAAAATCCTGGAATGTTTTCCTTAATTTCTTTTCAACTGAAGAAAGAAAGACATGAACATCTTGGATGACATGGGGGTGAGTAAATTATCAGGAAATTTTAATTCTGAAATGAGCTAATCCTTTATAATTTCTCCATAGTGAAAAAATTAGTATTTTCGTGAACTGAGAAGCATTTTGTGTTAAACAAGTTGTTTTTCTTGCTTGTGCCCTGAACAAGACATACATGTGGATTTGGATCTCGCTCGGATGCGCGCTGTCTGTGGAGGCCTGACTCAAGCCCAAAGTATCCTTTGGCCGTCCGAGTTCACGACAGTCCGTGCGACATAATGTGCATGTGCAAGTGACTTAAAAAACAAAGTCCACTAGATAGTGTGCATGCGCCGAACGACTCTTTCCATGCTCAAGGCCAAAAGAGTACTTTGAAAGGCTTGTGCATTCAACTGTGGAACAAAGAAAATGAAATATACACAGGCCTTAACTGCTCCAAATTGTAGCGGAGCTGACAGCTCACATCGGAAAACTCCACGGCTACAATAAATATGGCCCCCCATGATAACAGCGATGCTTATGAAACCCTTTGACTATACCTCTCAATGTAAGGCCCTAGCTTTTTCCAAACAGTATCAGACTCACCCTGAGCTTCTTGACCAGGTTCATGTAGGCCCTCTTATTCTCCTCCATGCTGCCCTGAGAGATGCTGGACATGTCAGCTGCCAGAGTGCCGTTAATCAACACGCTCAGCATGTCTAACACCGTAGTGAAGAGCTCACTAATGGAAAAGAACACACATCATTCAAATCAGATGGTCTAGCAAAGATGATTAGAGGCGGTGAATCAGATCTCACTTGTTTGACTGCATGTCCACTGTGCCACTGCTGATGATGTCCAGCAGAAGCACCGCCCACTCTGTCGTCTGCTGCGTGCTACGCTGTACCGTATCAAACATCCCGCCCACCTAGACCATGTGCCAAGAAATAAAAAAATGAGTTAATTCTTAGTGACATTCATTTGTCTCTTAACCTCAGGCACACAAGGAAATGAAACTGATAAGAGGCGGATCAACACAGAGATTGTACTTGTTTTGTCAGCCTTAAAGGCGGATGATATGAGAGAAAGATAACAGTTGCACACCAGATTGAGCCGCAGCTTCAAGGCCTCGTGCATCATCTGCTTGGCTTTGCAGTCGTCCTGGTACTGGTCCTCACGCCAGTTAGTCACAATCTGATGGAGGAATACATTGTATCAGTCCAACGAGATGTGGAGCATTCACTAACAATGACACACAGAGTGTTTTCGAGGGGTGGAGTTGATTAGGTACCTGCTGGACTTGGCTGTAGAGGGAAGTCAGGAGACCCTCCCTCTGCTCATCTTGTCCTTTGAGGCACGTCAGCACCAGAGACAGGAAGGGCTGCTGGCTCAAGAGAGACATACTGAAAGAGAAAAGAAAACATTAACAAAACGGTGATCCTCTAACACAATCGCACATGTTCATTATCGTGATAAACAATATTATACTATTAAAATGATTGTGCCAGAAGAATAGCATGAGAACTTTATTATATCTGCTCTCTCTGCATCATCTCCTGAGCTTTTAGTACGTTTTATGCATGCGCTGTGAAGTGATTTAAGCGTTTTCAGACGTTTTAGTGTGGATGAGCAACTTTTGGAAAACACTGGTGTGGATGAATGAGCGTCTCTGGATTAATGTAGACGTAGCCTTAGCAAAATGTGTATTTTGGTCAGAATTATTGCACACCGTCTGTTTGACGTGCATGCTTTCATTGAAGTCTGTAAGTTTAACAAAACTTGCTTGTTGTCAGAATATGCAAAATGGAAATACTCATATATAATACTCAAGGATAAAACAGAGCAACAGGGCAAGACACGGTAAACGCTTATTCTTTAGTTTGAAGCGCTTAGAAATATAAAGCATTCTCATGTTCGGACAACTTGGATCATGCATCTTTCCCGGAGCAGCTCACTCTGTGTCCTCTGCTGTTTTTCATATGCGTTTTGTCCAATAAAATAGGTTATTCACTACTGTAAAGCGACGTGACTGGTTGATGGTTTCCCGTGCACAACGTGCAGACGTGACTAAACAATCAAAATCATTGTCGATTATTTTCAATATCGATATTATCATATAGTTGTTGCAGCCTTAAATGTTTTTTTTTTAAAATATATTCAATTAGAAATGCCAAATTCTATTATTTCACAATACTACTCTATTTATCATCAAATAAATGCTGCATTGTTGAGCATAAGAAACTCCCCAAAACAAAAACATATATATTACCAACCAACTTTTGAACAGTAGTAGTGTATATTAAAAATCATAGGACAGAATCTCAGAAGGCAGCATAAATATGTTGCTTACAGACTTCTCAAACCCTAGTGAGCAACACACTTAGGCAACATGTTTAGGCATGACTGGCACACTTAAGATATTAAAGGGTTAGTTCACCCAAAAATTCAACGAATTTGTTGAATAAAGTCATTATTTTTGTTTTGTTTTGTGCACAAAAGTATTCTCATCACTTCATAACATTAAGGTTGAACCACTGCAGTCACGATGACTTTTTTAACGATGTTTTTACTACTTTTCAGAACCTTGAATGTGGTAATTTCAATTTCAATAGAGGATAAAAAACCTCTCAGATTTCATCAAAAATATCTTAATTTGTGTTCTTGTGGTCTTACGGGTGTGGAATGACATGAGGCTGAGTAATTAAAGACAGAAATTTCATTTTTGGGTGAACTAACCCTTTAAACATCAGCTTATCACAGTAAAAAGCAACAGTGGTAGGGCCCTATAAAATCCGTTTTTTCCGTTTTAATTTTTCTGGATTCCGTTTTTTTCCGATTTATTTATTTTTTGACTCCATTTTAATGGTTAAATTAAATGTTACTAATCAAAAAGCATGTCTAATTAATTGAAATAATGAATCTTGTCCAATTTACCAACAATTTAATAAAAGTTTAACAAAAAAATAACATTTTTTTAGGGCCCTACGTTTTATTCTTTCCCCTCAAATTTTATTTTTTACCAAATTCTGTTTTCTGGATTCCATTTTAATGGTTTAATTCCATTTTAATAATCAAAAAGCATGTCTAATTAATTGAATTCTTAAAAACAACATTAATTAATTAAAAAATATATTTTTATGATTTTTTTTTTTCTTCAGAAGTTCTGTTGTGTATTTAATTTTTTCTGGCAATCAAATGAACGCATACCATTTAATTTATCTTTTAATCATGAAATTAAACTTTTTTGTCAAACAATGTGCTGCACAACAGAGCTTTACTGTTAAAATTAAAACATGGAAGAAACACTGAGATTATTGTCTAAAATATATTTTAATAATTTATTGTTAATTTATCTAAATTCTACTGTACAACAGTAATATGTTTCTGTCAAGTTAAATCGAACTTTTATTTTGACGGTTTGCCTAGAGCTTTGAGTTTCTCTGTGTTTATGACAGTAGTTTTCTCAAACGAAGCGGCTAAAAGCTGATGAAGTGACTTTCAGAGCAGCTCTGGAGATGAATTCGTGAGGCGACAGAGGACGAAAACACCGCGAGCGTCGCACGTGCGCCCGCGCGAGTGTGTGTGAGGCGGTGTGAGGTAAATGAAACTGCGCTTCCACATCATTCATTTCAGAGTCACACAGGCATGCAGGATTCATGTTTAAATAGTCTTTTTGCGGTTTAATATTCACAGACACTAGTCTATATCGCGATTTAATTTAAGTGTACTGACCTGCTTTTAATTCATCCATCAAAAATTTGACAAATTCCGTGACATTCCGCGTTATATAGTAAATTCCGTTTTTGATTCCGCGATTCCGTGATCGCGGAAATTATAGGGCCCTACAGTGGAGTGATGCAGCAGCTTTGAAGTCAGTGCTAAAAGCTTAGTACCTTTTTTGTTTCTGCCGATCTCTTTCTTTTCGTGAGGAGGGTCCCAGGTGCTGTCCCTTCTCCAGCTCTTCACCCGCAGCCTTCAGCACGTGACCCTGCACCGAGGTGTGCAGCTTACCGATCAGAGGGGCCACTAACCAGACACCCGAACGCTCAGAGGAACTGAACGAAACACAAACAATAACAAGTGTTTGAGAAACACTCAGGTCATGAGCTACACAAACGTCAGGCGTCTCTTCTTAAGGATATGACATTGATTTGTGTTGTTTGAAAGCATGCAAGAAGCACAGTCCACCAACTCCATTAAACTGAAAGTAATTTAATTGATTGGTGTCATCCACCTGAGCACAGGTTTCAGTTTGCTGGCGCTGTTGCTATTGGAGACGGAGCTGCCAGAGACAGCGGAGCCATTCCAGGTGGGGTTACTAGAGTTCATCTCAGCAGACTTCTGGAAAACTTCAATGGTGGCCTTGGCTATGTTTTCCTGAAGAGCATACAGCTCCTGTAAAGAATTCAGATGAACCAGGAAATTATGAACGTTAGAGAAAGCTGGAGAAATCATCAAGCAGAGTTGAAATCAGCAAGCACTTACATTAGTTGAGCTTACATTAGTTGAGTTTGAATTAGGTGAGCACTGCTTGATCATGAGCTGCAGCTCGAGAGAGGACTGTCTCATGGTCCACTGGTCCATGTTCTGTAGGCAGAAAAACAGACGGAATATGGAAAGAATGTTTTTAAAGGAATCAAAGCAGAGCTTCAGCTGGATATTAATTGCGACGGGCCCCTGTCTTCACAGTCTATGAAGATGAAAACCGATCCAGAATAATGAGCTGCTGTGAGACCCACACAAATCATTAATGGCTTAAAGGCTAAAGGGTGTGAAATGAATAATTAAGCCTGGGGAAATGACTGTCTGTTCATTCTCTGCTGCTCTTCCATTGCTGACAGCCAGAACAGAGCTGCCTGATGTCTAAAACAGGAAATCATGTGTTTGTCTTTATGTATGCAGACCTGGTCTGCTGGGTTTTAAAGCTGATGGTATTTTTTTGCATCTACAGCATCACCACATGGAATTGCAATAATAACTACTGTTTTCAGACAGGTTTTCCTCCTTAAAAAATAAACTCTTGAGCTTTTATTTTGGCAGAAATCTGCAGGGAGACCTTTAAAGGGGTCCTTGATTATGATTTTACTTTTTTAACTTTAGTTAGTGTGTAATGTTGCTGTTTGAGCATAAACAACATCTGCAAAGTTACGACACTCAAAGTTCAATGCAAAGAGAGGTAATTTAACAGACTTCAGACTCAACCTGAAATGACTTCAGACTTGACTCGGCACAAAAGTCTTTTACCCTTAACTACTGATATAATAAATAAAGAATTTGTGTTGTATTTAAATGTTTTATAATATCTGCGTCACATATATTTCCTTACGTGTCGTGGTAGATTGGACGCCTGTCATAGAATTTGATTACATATGTCTGAGCGCGTAAACTCCGAAATGTCATAATAAGAGTCCCATGCAACATGACGGGAGCCACCGTGCCAGCTAGATGCACAGAATGTGGGAAAACAATTAAAGACACCAGAACAACATCATCAAATTTTATGAGACATCGCATCCACAAAGGTTAGTCACATTAACTCACACAACTAGCTATTATACTGTGGTGTAGCTGCATGGCTCATTTTAATTGCCAGCCTGTTAAAATATGAACAAAAAAAAAATCTAGACTTTAAACCTAGCACTACGTTTTATCAATCTTTTCGTATTATATGCAGCTTTTCTCTTTCTTAATGTGTGTCCATAAGAGAGAGATAGAAAGAGATGTTAATCCATTTATTACTTAAAGCTCATATTTTAACGTATCACAATCAGTATGTGTAGAGTTTTCAATTGACATTCTTAAACATTGCGAAGTTTGATATTTTCTGATAATGACTGTTGTCACTAACAACGAAGCTGTGTAACAAACAGCTGTATAACAAACCGTGACTCACTGGCGCCATCTTGCGTCGATTTAGCGACTGTATTGAAAATGTCTACTCGTGTTGCCAGGACGACAGTTTTGTATGTTGTAATGGATTATAAAGTAACAAACTGGATGTACATTATCCCTTACATCATAGGGCCTTAATTTCAAATAAAACATATTATAGAAAGATCATATAATTTTGTCTATATAATACAACTAGGATAAAATATAGGATTTGATTTGATTTTTTTTTTTTTTAATGACTCGAGACTCAACTCGGACTCCAGATAAAAGACTCGTGAACATCTCTGGTTGTCAAGCCGTCATTTTACGCCGGACTGCCTCAGAAACGAGGGTCAATTCAATGCTGGATTTGCACAAAAGTTTAACATGACGGCACATGCTAGACGATTAGTTGAATCAACTCCACAGCAACTACATAAATTTATCAACTAACCATTCAGAAACGTCCAGTTTCATTCTAAAAGTTGTAACTTCTTCCTGAGTCTGAATTCACTCTATACTACTACAAAAAGCTCAGTCTACTATGCAGCAGATGTTCTCATCGGGTCATGTGAGAGCGTGTGACCTGCAGGATGCGTTTGATGCGCTGTCTCTGAGGATTCTCGCCCTCCTCGCTGTCCAGCTGCCTGTGTGGGTAACAGATGAGCTGCAGTAACCGCTGAGCCTGGATGTTCCCCAGCACTGGATCCTGCAGCGCACTGCTGTCCTCCGACAGAGACTTCAGACAACGCTCGCCGACCCACTCCTGAAAGAGAGAAAAACGAAATGCAAACTTCTTAAATGATCTTGATCACTTTGAGTCTCAGGCCCTGTTTCCACCTGGTATTAAGATGTGTTTTGGTCGATTGGATAACAAGTAGACGACGCTAAATACAGGTGTAAACAGGGTGTAAAATGTTTTGATCTTGTGCACTTTCAACCACTTCCAGAGGTAGTCGAAAACGCATTCGACTGGATTGCTTTCATAGTGTAAACACTCATGTTGTCGAATGCATTCGAACCATAGACTGTAAAAAAAGATGGATGACGCGACGCCGCTTCCTTCTATTGTACTGAACTGAAGCCAAAATGGGCTGATGAATGGGCGCTGACGTTACGCAATACGTCAAAAAAAAAAAAAAAAAAGCTTGGAGCCTGGGTATGCGCAGAGGGAATCGTCAGTGGAGCCCGGAGGCGGAGTCGTGGTATCAAACTTCCGACCAGACAACTGTGTCATCATTCATGTATTTTAAATAGACTATAAAAATTATACACAATTTAAAATTCTACCTATAAAATAATAGGCTATTCTGTTTCTAGAGCAATAATATTTTTGAAACAGCAAATTCAGTAGATAAACTCAATATTATATGCCACTAAACAACTCTAAAATGTCAGAAACGGTCCTGCCATTTTAAATAAAAGGTTTAAACTAACGTTACAGGAGATCGATTGCTGTAATTAGAGTAAGTTATCATTAGTTTTGTCCTGCTAATTATTATTTTATACCCATAAAAATAATAAGTAACTGCCAGATAACGATCACCTGCTTTTTCCCGACATGGTTAACATTAGGCGTGTTATCTTAACTAATAACATTTATTAATTGGCTTATGAAGCCCTCATTTAACGTTACCGAAAAGAGTTCAGTGATCCGTCAGATCCTGTAGGTCAGTTAGGACAGTTTACTGCTGAACAACTCATTTTGTCGGTGTTAAATAACAAAGAAATCAAAAAATTAATAGTTAGTTATACATCTTCAATCTCCCCTTGAAGCTCCGACAGTCCTCAGAGAAGCTGTCAATCAACTGCGAATCATGACAATACGCCCCATTTTTATAGCATCAAATTGCTAGCTGAAATCTAAATC
Organism: Ancherythroculter nigrocauda; assembly: GCA_036281575.1. Taxonomy (NCBI): domain Eukaryota; kingdom Metazoa; phylum Chordata; class Actinopteri; order Cypriniformes; family Xenocyprididae; genus Ancherythroculter; species Ancherythroculter nigrocauda. The sequence goes on from VTFQ01000023.1 coordinate 36,034,110, forward strand.
ACAAAAACGAACAATTGAATATATATCAGTGTGATAACAACTACCTTAAATGACCAAAACCATCTTTCGGAAAGTTTTATTTGAAGCATAATTTATTTTTATGTTTTAACTTAAGTCTCATTCGTCTGCATTGAGAGGGCGAGGTTTATGACCTGTACTGCATCCAGCCACCAGGGGGCGATCAAAGAGCCCGCAGCTTCACTTTTCAGGACGTATGAGACACACCCGATTCAAACAGCCACAGAAGACCGTCTACTTTCCACCTACGGACCTAATTGTGTAGACATCATGGGAAGCGCCCTAGCCAGACTTTGTTGGCTAAAGACCCAAGTTTGGTCTGAAAACGCGTACCAAGCACAATGTTCTCTCACCATTTCACAGCATTCGGCGTGATGATATTGCAGCTATCAGAGCAGAAACGAAAGCCGCTGCTCTCCGTATGTTTTTGTGCGAGCTTATTTTGTCCATTAGATTGAAATATCATACATTTACCATCCTGCGGGAGCTGCGGGACTGACGGCAGATGAAGGAAAACCAATTTAAATCCTCATTATGAGTCATAATCATAAATACAGTGCATGTTCACAATAACCGTTTAAATAAATAAAAGAATGATTTAAATTCAGAAGGAAACTCATGTTTACATTAATATTACACTTTCACTAATGGCGATAAGCACTGAAATTACATTACGCAGTCATTACGGAGAAGTTAAACAAAAGTGATATGAATTTAGATGGTAGATGTGCTACTTTTGATCACTTTTCCTGTGACACGCTGCTTTAATGATGGGCGAGGAGCGCTAGGAGCACAATAATTTCTCTTTAAACTGCAGATGTTATGACAAAATATTTTAGCGAGAGCGACGATCAGTGATGCACTTAACTTCGATATTATGGAAGACACTGCTGGATTCGGTGGTCGAACGGTCCGTTGTCCAGTTTGAATAGTTCCAATGATAATAGCTTACTGTATAACCGCAGCTGCAGGAGGTGTTGATGTCATGTGAAGGATCTTCAAACAATTACCACTGTATTTGAAGGATACGGAACGGTAAGATTTGCACGTTTTCTTTCTTTTTAACCCTTTAAGACCTGAAGGCTTTTTAGAGTTGTTTTTTCTGAGCAACACACACAAAAGTAAATACTCATAACTCCAAAACTCTAGCAAGGAGAGTCAAAAGGTAGGTATCATTTGATAGAAAACATTTTAAATTTTAAGAAAATATAAATTACATTAAGACATTTTTTTGCTGAGAAACAGCTGACAAAAGACAAAAAAATCTATATAAATTTTTTAAAAATAATTTCTTTTTTTTATTTGACATGGAATAACTCAGGAACACGATAAGATCGCTTAAAAATTCTTTTTTGGTGATGCTCTCCTATATGTGAGCTGCATCTGGTTCAAATTTTGTGGTGATAGCATAAAGAATAGTTTGAAAAATTGTTGTTCATTTTTTCTGCAGCCAGGTGGCGCCAACGGGCGGTAAACTCCGGTTTAGAGGTGCTTCTCAGCACTCGTTAGGAGTTTTTCAAAATGGTTAGATGCATTAAAAAGATAAGATTCTAAGCTTTAAAATGATATCTATTTTATGTTATTCCACGTTGGAAAACGAACACGGATGGGTCCAGGAACATTGGACACACTGCATCCCGGAGAGATGAGAGACATGTTTTTAGCCAAGTATGTTAAATCATTCCGTGAGTAATATCTTGTGATCAGCGCAATATATTATGTTGATTTTGGATTCATTTTAATCTTGAGAATCTGCTTTAAATATTGATGTGCGATTTTTTATGATCTGTGCATTTTTCATGAAGTTATGAGCATGTGAAATATACATACTTGTATTCAGTTAGCGGCTGTGCTATTTTTGTTGTAAACGCATATTACTCAGTCTCATTAGAGGGTGAAAACAACGCAACAGAAGCATGTTGGAGGCTTGATATGAAAGTTTAAAGTCTCTGGTTTTTTATGCAAAAAGAATTTTTGTGCTACCTATATGGATTCAATTTTTATTGGCTTTTAAAGAGAGACGCGCAAATGGGAGCGCCGGCGCTCCATCCGGTCTTAAGGGGTTAAAATACTTCAGTGACACGCCGAGACAGACAATTACACTGCAATAAATAAGTAGTCCGATCTGTTTCCACTAAAAATAGCCTATAAACTTCCTAAAAGATATGTTCACCTTATCAGCAAAACTGCATAAATTTGATTTGAATTGTTTAAAACAATTAAAATACTATTTAGCCAGTGGAAATGAATGAATCAACTCTATTCTAAAACCTTTATCTTAAGTATTTAATGCAATTTAGTTTTTATGCTTATTTTGATATATTTAATCTAAAACATAAGAATATTGGATGATTTTTAGCAATGCAATGTGTATGGCACAAATGTTAACTATGGTGTCATGTGGATGGGAATATGTATGGAAATGATATGCAGATGAGGATATGCTCGGCGTCATAAGCTCCATATATGGTGATTTCAGGGAGGAGACAGGGTGGAGATGCACGTACACACAATCTTCCGCTGACTGGGATTTATAAAGGGATTTGTGCACAGGTTATGGCGTACGCCTAGTTTTATGAATCTGTTTTTTTGTGCATACGCAGAATCTAGCTTTTAGGATGAAATCTACGCAAAGTTTTATGAATGAGGCCCCAGGTGTAAACGGGAATGTGTCCAATCGACCAAAACTCATTTTAATACCATGTGGAAACCGGGCCTCAGTTCATTACAGTGATGGAAACACAATTTGGGGTAATACTGAGGGCACAGCCAGGTGACGCATTTCCACAAGATCCTTGTTTTTAAGCTAGCAGTGAGTACATCACTCAAAAATTTGTTTCTTTGCCAAGGACATTATTTTCACAACTTCAGTCTATTAATATTATAATATAGCTTATAATAGCTAAAGTCTTTCCGAGGATGAGATCCTCATATTCATCACCTGCTGGCAGATGCTCTTCAGCACATACTTGGCGTAAACCACCAGACTGGCCGTTTCAATAGAGACGTTACGTCCTCCGGATTTTTTGGAGCCCATGTCATCCTCTCCAATGTCATCCAATCCAGCGGGATGGGAGAAGCCTGAACCCTTCAGCTCGGCATCTCCTGGAAAAATAAACAAAAAGTCTCACTTTTTTTTTTCACCCACTGCCAGCTGGGTCCCATTTGCTCCATCACCCATTCCTGTGGCTTTCTTCTCCGTCATTTACCAAAAGCCTTTAACACAAGCCTTTCCTGGTTTTCTCGTTTTGCTCTCTGATCACTGGATACAATTAAAGCTTTTGTATGTTCACCAAGACATGAATGCACAACAAAAAGGTACCCAAAATCTCACCCAGCATGAAAACAGCCTTCAACACGGCAAACACGGCTCCCACCACAATGCTGTTCTGAGACGCAGCCAGCAAGTGTCGGTCGCAGGATGATCTGATGCCCACTGTGGATTTGTCTGTGGACAGAAACATTATTCACAGTTTTGTGGATATATATTGCGATATGATCTAGAGTTCAGATGGGATGTGTGAGGTCTAAATTACCTGATTTGGTGCCGTCTTGTGGACAGGGGTTACGCTGTGGGGTTCTGAACAGATGAAGCAGGATCCTGCAGGTCAGTCTGGCTCCAGGTTCAGAATCCTGCTCACTACAGGCTGCACACACACACACACACACACACACACACGAACATGTCACAACCAGAGTCTTCCATAAAAAGGCACTAGCTTCAGAACATGACCCCATCATTTCTGGCTCACAGCTGCATGAAGGCAGAACAGAATGTCTTCTTCCTGAGTCTCTCCATCAGTGTCGACTCCGGTTTGAACAGTGTAAGGCTGAACACTTTCCTCATTTTGGCTGCGTGAGATTCTCCTGCTTTGTTGTTGTTGAGCTGTTAAAGCTCCGCCCTCTTCTGCAAAGGGGGCGGGAGCAGCAGCTCATTTGCATTTAAAGGGACACACACAAAAACGGCGTGTTTTTGCTCACACCCAAATAGGGGCAAATTTGACAAGCTATAATAAATGATCTGTGGGGGATTTTGAGCTGAAACTTCACAGAGACATTCTGGAGACACCAGAGACTTGTGAAATGGGGCATAATAGATCCCCTTTAAGTTCCTAGAAGGGACTTGATTCAACCAAACACAAAAATGTTGTCATGAATTGCTCAACCTCATGTTGTTCCAAACTGAATGACACCAATGTTGAACTCAAAAGCAGGTAGAGATACATAGAGCACATCAAATACAGTAAATGAAAGCTCAAATGCACTTGCTTGACATGCGGGAACAAACCTCTGTTTCTCACGCATCAAGCAAGCACATTTAAGCTACCGTTTACCATATTTGATGAGTTTATGCATGCGTGATGATCATTGTGTATATATGAACTTTTTAAAGAGTCAAAGTTTTAGTAGACTTTCAGTGGATGAACAATAATGATTAAAAATACTTTAATTGGTGACTCAAAGATGAATGAAAGTCTTCTGGGTTTGGACATTTTACGACATTTATCAATTTTGGGTTAACTATTCCTTTTAATTCTCACACAACGTTATCATATGGCTTATGAAGACTTGAAACATAGTGCACAAATTATATGGAATGTGTTCATGAATTGTCCATTTTGGAGTTTCAGGGTACCATTATGCAAAACATCATGGAAGTCGTCAAACAGGTTAATGATATTAGGGTGAGAAAACAACAACAGAATTAATTTTGTGAAAATTATCCCTCTAAATTAACCCTAAATCAATGACAAAGTATGTGTTTTTCCCACATCATGTCATGCTCTTTCTCTAAAAACATACTCCACATTTCAACAGCATCATTCAGTCTTTCACTGCCGCCCTGAATAGCTCCTTATGCAGTGAACCAATCAGAGACAGACAGAGTGAGAGACTGTGGGCAGCAGAAGGAGCTCTATGGCTCCAGGACACACATCAGTGCGTCTAAAGATAGACATTCCCAGAGACATCAAACAGAAAGAAGGTTAGTACTGACGTCTCTTATGGAACTGTGAAAAACTAAACGCCTGCACTTCCAAGAGTGAGGTAAGCAGTGACTGAGCGCGTCTGTATGGCAGGTGGATGTGGAATACTGGGAGCCTGTGGGGATCCGTACCTGCGTTCAGGAGGGAGGGGATGGCCACACAGCGCACCAGATCCTCCAGCAACAAACACTGCCGAGCTATCAGGATAGCGACGAATGTCGCCAGCGAGTCATGGAAAGAAAGATCACTCACCTGCCAAAGAGAAAACACATGCAATTATCACCAAGAACATCTAGTAGTCGTTCTAGTCAACTCAGTGCTTCCCAAACATGGATTTTACTTGGGCGGGCCGCCCAGGTATATTTGGAGACACATTTATGCTTTTATTAGTTTTATCTTCTTATATATATATTTGTATCTGCCCAAGATAATGAAACCATCAGCGATTGATTAACTAGTGGAGAATCGCCCTCGCCCTACGCGTTTCGTACCTGCTCGTTATGTGTGCGTCAGAACCATTTACTCCCGCTGACATTCCCACGTCAAGTCAAGTCACCTTTATTTATATAGTGCTTTTTACAATGCAGATTGTGTCAAAGCAGCTTTACAGTGATAATAACTGTGAACTGTGATAATGACGTGAACTGCAGAGATGCGGTGGATGTTTCACAAAGACCGCAGCATGTTGCAAAGTCACAAGGGGGCGCTGTTGCGCGCTCTACAGTGTCGCACAACTGTGCTTCAGACTGCTTCAAAGTGATTCTCAATCAATGAAAAGCGCAGATTTATGCCAAGCGATTGCTAATGAACTCAAGTTGATGAATTATTACAATGTCTACTTTATGGTCTTTATATAAAATGTTTTAGACGGTTGTAAGAATCTGAAGGATCAGCCAGCAATTGGGTAGAAATTTCAAAATAAGAGTCCAGGTGTATTTCGGGCTTGCTTATAATTAAAAGTCAAAAGTTCTCTCTTCTGGGCATTACTGGTATTTTGGTTACACAATAAATTGTATTTAATTTGATTTCCATTTAATTCATAGTAAATTATTGTAGTCTCCCCCACAGGAAGAAAAGACTAAGAACATTATTCAACATATATTATTCATTATATAAATTTTACTAGTAAAATCTGTGTCCCATTCACTGAGAGAGACACTATATGACAGCAAGGAGAACATAGGAAAAGGAGAACCATTTAAATGCTGTAATTTTGCATAATTTACAATGCATAATAATGCATAATATTAATATGTAATTAAATGTAATAGTATGCTATGCAATTAAAATGAATTTCAATTAATAAAAATATGGTTAAAAATCACATTATTTGTTGTTTGTCACATGTAATAGACATTTTTGTGCCTTGGGTAATAGGAGGATTTTTCACCCGGCTACCACCGCAAGTATATTTCAAACCTGTGGGAAGCACTGCAACTAGACATTTCACTACTCATCCTGAGCAAAAGAGAGACATCTAGGTGACTAAAGTAAGTCTACCAGAGAATCTTCATCAGACATGCCACAAAAAACACACTTTAGTCATGGTTCAAATATGCACAAACAGCAGACATCATACTAAGGTGCAGTGACATTTACTGTTGTTCCATGGGTTTTCATAGGCAAAATCCATTCATTTCAATAGGAAAAATATTTCCCTACACAGAATTTACAACAAGTTCAAACTGATTGAGTGAATTTGCCACGCTGACAAACAGAAAGCTGCTTAAAATGGGATTCATACATCGCTCCTTTCACTGCGACTGCACCTTTAGGGGTTTACGCAATAGATATTGCGACTCACGTCAACGTTGCAGAGTAGATCGTTAAAACCGCAGTTGCCGTTGTTGGAAGAGCAGCAGAGAGCCTTGAGCACTCCCAACCACTCAGCGCTGAGAGAGCGACAGTACGCCGTCAGCTCCGCACACAGGATACCGATATCATTCACCCTGAAACAAACCACACAACATTTGTACACCATATAGTAGAGATGCCATGCAGGTGTTCTGCTATTACTGAAGCCTTAGATTATGGCAAAAATCATACCTCTCAGGATCACGATGGTCCACGCACACGTCCATGAGCACGTTACACACAAAGCTGTAGCGGTTAGCTGGGCTGTCGTTGAGGATCTTTCCCACCATGGAGTGGTTGAGATTGTGTGCGGTAGGATTAGCGATGGCATCGATCATGAACATCTGATCCCACAGCATGTTGGAGTCTGAAGGGTCGATGTTATAGTAGATGGAGTTCTTTACCTTTGAGCAGAACTCACTGTGGGAATTCACACAAAACCAGCAACCATTAGAGACCAGGAATATGGAGATACATTTAAAAAGTACTCAGTTCATTGCTCTCACCTGAAAATCTCCCCAAACTTGCTCTTTAGGTGACTGCAGGAGGTATAGAGGTCGTAGAGATAGGCCAGGATACAGCGTTCAGCTGAGGAACAGTCTGCAGGGTTCACGCCAGACTTGACTACAATTCGCAGCCTGTTGAGCACAATATGAGACATTCATCACTGTCCAAATAGCTTAACGTCATCCCGAAAGATGTCATATTGAGCAGTAGACATGACGTACCCATCAAAGACCTGTGCGGTCTGGTCAGGGTTGAGGATGAGGCAGGAATGGTATCTCCGCAGCACGGCCACGATGCACAGACAGAGACCTGTAGTGTAACTGCCAGCCAGGTTGGAGGATTTCAGCAGGAGTTCTGCTTCCACCAGACTCAACTCATTCAGCAGCTACATGACCAACACATACTGAGGTTAATCACCAATATACAAAGTAATAATGCTTTCCTTCACATGCACCACTAAATATAATGTAGATGTTGTATTCTGTATTATTTAAAGGGTTAGTTCGCCCAAAAATGAAATTTCTGTCATTAATTACTTGTGTCGTTCCACATCCGTAAGACTTTCGTTCATCTTCAGAACACAATTTAAGATATTTTTGATGAAATCTGAGAGGTTTCTGTCCCTCCATAGAGATTCAACACAACTACCACTTTCAAGGTCCAGAAAGGCAGGTAAAGACATTATTAAAGTAGGGCCCTATGAAATCCGTTTTATTTTTTCCCAAATTCTGTTTTAATTTTTCTGGATTCCGTTTTTTCCGTTTTATTTATTTTTTGACTCCATTTTAATGGTTAAATTAAATTTTAGTAATCAAAAAGCATGTCTAATTAATTGAAATAATGAATCTTGTCCAATTTACCAACAATTTAATAAAAGTTTAACAAAAAAAAAAAATATATATTTTTACCAAATTCTGTTTTCTGGATTCCATTTTAATTGTTTAATTCCATTTTAATAATCAAAAAGCATGTCTAATTAATTGAATTCTTAAAAACAACAATAATTATTAATTAAAAAATATAATTTTATGATTTTTTTTTTTCAGAAGTTCTGTTTATTTAAATTTTTCTGGCAATCAAATGAACGCATACTATTTAATTTATCTTTTAATCATGAAATTAAACTTTTTTGTCAAACAATGTGCTGCACAACAGAGCTTTACTGTTAAAATTAAAACATGGAAGAAACACTGAGATTATTGTTTAAAAATATATTTTAATAATTTATTGTTAAATTAATTTATCTAAATTCTACTGTACAACAGTAATATGTTTCTGTCAAGTTAAATCAAACTTTTATTTTGACGGTTTGCCTAGAGCTTTGAGTTTCTCTGTGTTTATGACGGTAGTTTTCTCAAACGAAGCGGTTAAATGCTGACTTTCAGAGCAGCTCTGGAGATTAATTCGTGAGGCGACAGAGGACGAAACACCGCGAGCGTCACGTGCTTCAGCGTGCGTGCGCCAGCGCGAGTGTGTGTGAGGCGGTGTGAGGTAAATGAAACTGCGCTTCCACATCATTCATTTCAGAGACACACAAGCATGCAGGATTCATGTTTAAATAGTCTTTTTTGCGGTTTAATATTCATGGACACTAGTCTATACTGCAATTTAATTTAAGTGTACTGACCTGCTTTTAATTCATTCATCAAAAATTTGACAAATTCCGTGACATTCCGCGTTATATAGTAAATTCCGTTTTTATGAAAGGATTCCGCGATTCCGTCCGTGATTTACAAAATTATATTATTGACGCAACAATGTCAGCTCTCGCATGAACACAAAATGCATGTCAAGAAGCTCTTGTGAATGTGCATTGCAGATCAATATTTTTGTGAGTAAAGTGGTAAATTATGTTTTTTTTTTGCACAAACAAAGCACTCGCGTCTCTTCATAAAATTGAGGTTAAACCACTGGAATCACTTTAATGATGTCTTTACCACCTTTCTGGACCTTGAAAGTGGTAGTTGCATTGGATCTCTACGGAGGGACAGAAAGCTCTCAGACTTCATTAAAAAGATCTTAATTTGTGCTCCGAAGATCTTACAGATGTGGAACGACACGAGGGAGAGTAATAAATGACAGAATTTTCATTTTTGGGTGAACTAACCCTTTAAAAATCAAACAAGGGAGAAAACTGAAGGCCCCGACATACTTCAAGCAAAATTGAAGAACGAACTGGAGTGATGTCATTTTAAACAGCTTGCCAAAGCGAACTTTCCGGAAAAGTTCACTCTGGCTGGTAAGCACCTTTGAACTACCATTGGTCCGTGGTGATTATGTAATAGGTAGGTGTGGCTCTGAGGCTCCGCCTTCTGTGACGTGGACATTTTTTCTGGTTAATTTCTTCTGTTCAGTCCATTGAGGTCAGATGTAAATAAAAACATGAAATCGACACTGACACTGTTCTTTCCATGTTTAATACTATAAATCTGTTTGCATTAAAGGAAGTTATTGTATAAAGTGCCATATGAATAAACATTACATGACATGAGTGGTGTGCTGAATTGCAGCGATTTGATCGCTATAATTAGATGCTATTTCACCATTTTTGTTGTGTATTAATTTTTCATTATTGAGGGGACAGAGCGCAGCACATATTTAAATATTCATTCTAAACGCCGCTCCAAACTATTCACTGACAGTATACCACTGCTCAGGTATTTCAAACTTTTTCCCCCTACAAGAAGAATATCACAGTGAGTATTTCGAGGCCTTCAGAATGCCCAACAGACAGCAGCCAAGGATGATCCATATTACACATTATCAGCTCTCATACCTGTATAGCAAAGTCAATGAGGCCACTTATATTGAGCGAGTACTCCATGAGGTCAAAGATGAACTGGATGTGTTGGACCAGTGGGAGGTGATAGGACATCCCTAAGGCAAAGCTGGTGATCTGCTCCAGAACATTCCTGGACACCTGTGAGAACCCAAACACACCAGTTTAAGCCCATTTTAAAGCTGCTTGATTATAATAATAGTCACAATTGTTTTGGTCAATATTGTAATCATTATTATTTAACACAATGCTTTAACAAGCTTAATTAGTAAACAAGTTTTTCAAGTGTAAAATTCCTTTAATCAGACATCCCTAGCATATTTGAACATCTGAATGTACATAAAAGCAAATGAGATTTAGTGAAGGGCATGATTTATGGGGAATGATGATGATTTTAAATCAGTAAAGGCTGAAATACACCACACAAGTTTTACCCAGATTTATTTGCTTGGCGAAATTTCATGGGCAAAATCCAGGAATCCATGAGATTGGGAATTTTTGAGTGAAGGCAGATTTTAATCTTGTTCAAGTTAGTCACACAACTTCACCACACTGACCAAAAGAAAGCTGCTTGGTTTGAAAGAGACTTCTGTTTGAGTGTTGCTTCATGCATTGCTACGCTACTGACAATAAACCTATTTTGTCCGTGAAATGGACAAAATCACAAATTTACCAGTGTTTCCCACAGGATTTTGTTACATTGTGGTGGGTGGACTTTGGTCCCTCTAGGGGGGTCCAGGGGTATGGCCCCCCCAGAAGAAAATTTTGTACATTTAAAAAGTTAAATTCAATAAAATCTGGTGCATTTAGAGAGTTCAAAATTTAGAGCTCCAAACCATATTCAGTGTGCAAATAAAAAAAAAAAATTGTCTGTGCATTGACTTGTACCTGAACTTTAAAAGGGAACTCAACCCTCTTTTACCTTGTGATATAGTTCCTCATTCTACATTACACTACATCATAATAATAGTTATAATATTATTCCTTTGGCAGTAATAGCCATACATTGAAAAAAAATCCACTGTAAATAAATGAAACTTTCATAATTAGTTTTGTCCTAATTTCTAAACTTATGAGATAAATACGTGAGCTTTTATTTTGGCCGTCGAGCTTTTAGTTTAGTGGAAACTGCAGTTACATTTTTATTTTGGCGGAAATTGCAGCCGAGCTTTTATTTTGCTGGAAACTGCAGTGCAGCTTTTATTTTGCTGGACACTGCAGTCGAGCTTTTATTTTGGCAGAAACTGCAGTGGAGCTTTTATTTTGTCAGAAACTGCAGCCGAGCTTTTATTTTGCCGCACACTGCAGTCGATCTTTTATTTTGCCAGAAACTACAGTTGAGCTTTTATTTTGTCAGAAACTGCAACCGAGCTTTTATTTTGCCGCACACTGCAGTCGATCTTTTATTTTGCCAGAAACTACAGTTGAGCTTTTATTTTGTCAGAAACTGCAACCGAGCTTTTATTTTGCCGCACACTGCAGTCGATCTTTTATTTTGCCAGAAACTACAGTTGAGCTTTTATTTTGTCAGAAACTGCAGCCGAGCTTTTATTTTGGCGCACACCGCAGTCGATCTTTTATTTTGCCAGAAACTACAGTTGAGCTTTTATTTTGTCAGAAACTGCAGCCGAGCTTTTATTTTGGCGCACACTGCAGTCGATCTTTTATTTTGCCAGAAACTACAGTCGAGCTTTTATTTTGGCAGAAACTTCAGTCGATCTTTTATTTTGGCGGAAACTACAGTCGTGCTTTTATTTTGGCGGAAACTACAGTCGTGCTTTTATTTTGGCGGCCACTGCAGTCAAGCTTTCATTTTGCCGGAAACTACAGTCGAGCTTTCATTGTGGTGGAAACTTCAGTCGAGCTTTTATTTTGCCGGAAACTTCAGTCGTGCTTTTATTTTGGCGGACACTGCAGCTGAGCTTTTATTTTGGCGGACACTGCAGCTGAGCTTTTATTTTGACGGCCACTGCAGTCGATCTTTTATTTTGCCGGAAACTACAGTTGAGCTTTTATTTTGACGGCCACTGCAGTCGATCTTTTATTTTGCCGGAAACTACAGTTGAGCTTTTATTTTGGCAGAAAACTGCAGCCGTGCTTTTATTTTGGCGCACACTGCAGTCGATCTTTTATTTTGCCAGAAACTACAGTTGAGCTTTTATTTTGCCAGAAACTACAGTTGAGCTTTTATTTTGTCAGAAACTGCAGCCGAGCTTTTATTTTGGCGCACACTGCAGTCGATCTTTTATTTTGCCAGAAACTACAGTCGAGCTTTTATTTTGGCAGAAACTTCAGTCGACCTTTTATTTTGGCGGAAACTACAGTCGTGCTTTTATTTTGGCGGAAACTACAGTCGTGCTTTTATTTTGGCAGCCACTGCAGTCAAGCTTTTATTTTGCCGGAAACTTCAGTCGTGCTTTTATTTTGGCGGACACTGCAGCTGAGCTTTTATTTTGACGGCCACTGCAGTCGATCTTTTATTTTGCCGGAAACTACAGTTGAGCTTTTATTTTGGCAGAAACTGCAGCCGAGCTTTTATTTTGGCAGAAACTGCAGCCGAGCTTTTATTTTGGCGCACACTGCAGTCGATCTTTTATTTTGCCGGAAACTACAGTTGAGCTTTTATTTTGGCAGAAACTGCAGCCGAGCTTTTATTTTGGCAGAAACTGCAGCCGAGCTTTTATTTTGGCGCACACTGCAGTCGATCTTTTATTTTGCCGGAAACTACAGTTGAGCTTTTATTTTGGCAGAAACTGCAGCCGAGCTTTTATTTTGGCGCACACTGCAGTCGATCTTTTATTTTGCCGGAAACTACAGTCGAGCTTTTATTTTGGCAGAAAGTTCAGTCGATCTTTTATTTTGGCGGAAACTACAGTGAAACTTTTATTTTAGCGGAAACTTCAGTCAAGCTTTTAATTGGGCGGAAACTTCATTCGAGCTTTTACTGTGGCGGCCACTGCAGTTAAGTTCTTATTTTGGCGGAAAACAAGTTTACGAACGCGTCTCATTACAAGTCAAGTGAAATGCTGTAATTGTCAACTATGCAAATGTGAAAATAATGCATAATCAGTGCCTGCTACATTCACAAATGCAGTCTTTGAGTTCATTCACTGTGAACTGAGACGCGGAGCTGATCACATGATGATCACGTGAGGGAAGTGTGCCAGCGAAAACAGACAGTCTTCTGCGATTTGATAAGGACACAAAGCATTATAGAGCTTTCGATATTAGTTATGACAGCAATGGCGCAAAACACGACATTAAAGACCTTTTGATATATATTTTCGGGCCGCTAGTCTAGTTATATTAATCTATTTGTGGCGGTCAGTGTTGATATTGTGATGGCCCGCCATAAATAAATCAATGTATGGGAAACACTGTTTAGCGTAAGAGCAGGGGTGGAAAATGAAACTGCTTTTGAATAAACATTATTAATGCAACAAAAGTGTAGAATAGGGTGGAATTATGCCTCTAAAGCTCTAAGCATACTTTGTTTTCCACATTCCAAAGCATATTTTGGGCTTAAGACACAAACCTTTGGGAAAAACAAACATGCCACAGTAGTTCATTCATTCAATTCGGGCTGACCTGAGAGGTGACCTGGTGCTGGTCAAAGTGTGAGAGGTGCTGGAATTTAGAGAAAATGTCTTCAGCAGTGGGGAAGGCTTCAGGTTTACTCCTCTTCCTCTTCTGGCTCTCCTCACCTCCTGAGGAAAGACAAAAATCTATGAATACGCAGCACATATGAGAGAGACCACGTGCCATCAATGTTCTGTGAGCCTTAACAGATGAAATGCAGAGATTGTGCCCTCATCCAGCATCATCAGTCAACCACCGAGGTCACAGTCAAACGGTTTTTCAAATGAAAAGCGGCTGGATGGGTGACTTATTCACGACGGGTCAGTGTTCTGAGCCGTGCTTGAAATAGTAATAGCTGAGGGTTGAGCCGTTTAATGTCAGGACCAAGGCAACACTTAGTCTGCTGCGAGGGAAATAATGGGATGTTAAATTACACCTCTATTAAAAAGCAAAAGCAAAAGCAGGGCTGCTCTTTCTGACCGAGTCGGCAGCTAAGCTTGAATATAATAAGTCAATGATTGCTATTAGCATTGAAATGGGGCTACAGCTATGAATATTCAATGACAGCAACAGAGGTTCACTGCCATGAAAGCCTGTTAATAACAGAGGAGAATGGAAAAGAGGGGGGAACAAAAGACTAATGAAATTGAGCATAAATGACCGACGGTCTCTATGAGGGGACGGACATTCAAATGTGTCGTTCTAGAGCCGAAAGGTGAAGCTAAAGTACTTAATCACAGTCAAGACTGATTGGGACTGTCACAATGCAGCACAAATCATTTGTGCTAAATACCACGACAATGGAGAAAACAGAGATTCTAATAGATTCTTCAAAAAATGTCAACTTTTGTGTGAACTATTGCTACCAATAATGCCCCTTTTCACAAGATGTAATATAAGTCTCTGGTGTCTCCAGAATGTGTCTGTGAAGTTTCAGCTCAAAATCCCCCACAGATCATTTATTATATCTTGTCAAATTTGCCCCTATTTGGATGTGAGCAAAAACACCCCGTTTTTGTGTGTGTCCCTTTAAATGCAAATGAGCTCCCGCCCCCTTTCCAGAAGAGGGCGGAGCTTTAACAGCTCAACAACAACAAAGCTGGAGAATCTCACGCAGCCAAAATGAGGAAAGTGTTCAGCCTTACATTGTTCAAACCGGAGTCGACACTGATGGAGAGACTCAGGAAGAAGTTACAACTTTTAGATGTTTCTGAATGGTTAGTGGATAAATTGATGTAGTTGCTGTGGAGTTGATTCAACTCATCCACTAGCATGTGCCGTCATGTTAATCTTTTGTGCAAAACCCGTATGGACGCCCACTATACATAGCGTACCTGTTTGCCAGGCTAACGTTTATGATTGCTATCAAATGCTGTGAATGGTCTAATATTTTTTCCAAAATATCACTCGGAAAGAAATGCTCATTTTTTAGCAATCCAGCTCGCCAGGCTCAACTTGCAGGCTATCCAAGCTAATGAGACTCTAAATAGTGTTCAGTGCAGCCAACGACAGAACAGATAGCATGCTTTGCTCGAACTTTTGCCATGGCGTTAGGACTGGTACACCGTTTTCGCTTGCGAAAACAAAATGACGGCACTGTGTGTGGAAACGTGCAGATTAAGGGCGGGTAATATTATAATAAGATCCCCTTCCTACATCACAAGGGGAGCGAAATCTGAACAGCTCATTTTTTCACATGCTTTCAGAGAAAGGCTTGCCAAAACAAAGTTACTGGGTTGTCCTTTTTCACGTTTTCTGGGTTGGTAGATGCATTGGGGACCCGATTATAGCACTTAAACATGGAAAAAGTTTAATATAACTTTGCATTTAAATTTTCAGAAGAATTACTGATGCAGTTAGTCGTCAAAATGTCTTAATGACTAAACGGTTGGTTTGAGTTGTGTTAATTGCCGCACCTGTCTCTGCTGTGCTCTTGCGGTTGAGAACCTTCAGGATGTCTTTGGTGATCTTCTTGATGGTGTGGCGAGCTTCATCTCGCTGCTTGCCTACTCCATAGAGAACCACCAGACGCTGGTTACACTCATGACTCGCGCTCTCCTCCTGAAAAACAATCAGTTTAGTTAGAATATTAGTCATGTACATTACTGATCGAAAGTTTGGGGTTGCTACGATTTTTTTATGTTTTTGAATGAAGTCTCTTATACTCGCCAAGGCGTTTATTTGATCAAACATACAAAACAGTAATATTATTACAATTTAAAATAACCGTTTACTATTTTCATTTAATAAGTAATTTATTCCTGTGATGGCAAAAGCTGAATTTTCAGCATCATTATTCCAGTCTTCAGTGTCACATGATGCTTCAGAAATCATTATAATATGATGATTTGATGCTCAAGAAATATTTCTGATTATTATCAATGTTGAAAACAATGTTCACATTTTTGTGGAAACCAAGATATATTTTTCAGGATTCTTTGATGAATAAAAGTTCAAAAGAACATTGTTAATTTGAAATATAAATCTTTTGTAACATTATGTGTCTTTTCAGGGCTTGACATTAACTTTTTTGCTCTCCAGTCACTGTGGCTAGTGGTTTTCCAAAGTTACTAGCCACTCAGCATTTTCAATGGCCACAACTTTTACATCAACACCATGGGGAAAACCTGCGATATAGATATTTTTAATATTATCTCATAATTTGGCAGCAAGTTTATTAGGCTGCTGTCACTTTAAGACCTGACGCACAGATCCATTATACTGTTACACATGCATTTTCTTTCTCAACTGTTTATGTTCACTTAAACACAACATTTTGACATTATTTTATGTGTATTTCACTGCTTTAGCACAATAAGCAGTGAAAAAGAACTCGATTTAGTACTGAGAGGCGGCTTTATGTGTGCGCACTTTGGGTGCGAGAACAAAATCTGCTGGAATAACAAAAAAAATTACTATTTCATTGTTGTTTTAGCAATTATTTCACATATGTGCATGCTCACCTGAGGAATGGGGAAGTGGGTGGCGTACTGTATGTGGCGAGGCTGCTCGTAAACCAGAGGGAAGGCCGGGTCCATGCCCTTATCCTTGGCAGTGTTTTTGCTGTCCTGCTCCGATGCAGGTTTCTCCGGGGAAGGGCTTCCCTTCGACTCGCAGTGCATTGGAGGAGAGAACATCTGCTGAAGGGTCAGACAATGATGCATTTAATAATTGACCTTGGTTAGCAAACATCAGGTACCATCACTATTACAAAACAGACATGTATAGAGAAACACTCTACAACCTCGTCAAAGTTAGCGCTCGAGTTGTGATCCATCTCCATTGACTCCGACATACCAGTATCCTAAAATTAAAAAAAGTATTAAAGTAAGATTAAATGCAACCAATTCTATTACACTATGACTGAAAAACAAATAAGCTACTTACCTCGATTTTAACACTGCTTCCTGCATCCTGGTCTTTGCGCTCTGATTCGTCAGAGGGCTCGTCGCTGGGGGAACGTGGGCGGGGCAGATGGGAATCAGAGGCCAGGTCACCCCGGGAGATGAGGGTGCACATGTAGATGTTGTGTGAGAAGACATCATGACGGATGAGCTCACAGAAGAGCAGCACGAGATTAGAGAACTCCACTCGCTCGCTCTCGTTCCCGGGCTCAGCTTCACAGACACACAGAGACAAGGTTCAGTTCATTTATACTTCATTTAAAAGTATAATTAATTCCTAAAGCAGTTAAAAAACAACCCTATGGACGCTGATATATTGACTCACTAAGCACAGGAGCCTGAGTGTCCAGGAACTGCAGTAGGACGTCCTGGAAGACAGGCAGTGTGGCAGTAGACAGAGACCCTGATGACACAGAGCCTTTCTCATCTACGACCTCTGACTCTCCACACCTCTGAAAACACATACAGAAACTGTCAGAACTATGCAGTTGGACATTACGAAACTTTTTAGAATTTAAAATAATATTTGGTTCCCAGCAGCACCTCTGCCTCAATCTCCGTCTGTCTCTTCTCCAGGAGTTTGGCCACCACCATGGCTCTGTGCGGCCCTGACCTTTTACAGGAAACAGCCCACTCACACAGCAGGGTCACCACTGCATCGTCGTCTGGACTCATCTACAGTTACCAGCACATTACACGATGTTAAACATCAAACTGAACTATTTAATTATGATTATTACCATAAATATGATGAAATATCTAAGGCACCCACACACTACAAGATAATTTGGCATTTGCACTGCAGGTCTTGATGGCCAATTCAGATTTTTTTTGACTATATCCAGTTTTTTGACGACCCACCTAGATCTTTTAAAAGTGACCCGTATCCGATATCTGCATTTCACTACACTTGGCAAAACGAACAGAAAATAGTATTATGATATCAAGAAATCAATTTCAATAGTACATTCATAGAAACATATTTAATGCAACAGTTTTATCCTTATATCAAAATAATTATATCGTACAAATTCCTCATGATAGTGATTATGTACACAGATCCGATGGATGCGTGCGGGAGAAATAATGGTCAGGCGGTAGAACTTTTGTTATGCATGTCAGAGGTCCTTGTATAGGTTTTTTTTACTCAAAACCAAATGCGTTCATCAGTGATTGTATATCAAGGCCAGGGACGTGTTTGTGGGCATTTTATTTTGTGGTTTCACTGGAACGAATAGGGAGTCTTCAAAACGGGTCTGTGCACGAGTCGCCGTCTCTGCAACGAGCACTTAGCATGATTTCAAAAGCAACATTTCAGCACCAGATCGCCTTTTATTTAACACAAACAAACAAAATGAATAATCTGCTAGTCAACTAGAGATGTTTCATTTGTTATAGATACATCTGTACCACGAAATGTTTCATAAAAGTCACTTTTTCAATGACATACAACTCGCATTGATGTGAATATCCGATCAGTCTGCTTACACGGCAGACGCAGATGCATGTATCTGATTCATATCAGATTTATTTCCACATATGAATGAAGCCTGAATCCGATCGGAGAATATCAGAATCCATGCGCCTTTTTCCTGTTTGCATATCCGATCTGTGCCACATGGGAGGGAAAATTTGGAATTGGGAACCATGCAGTGTAAATGCAGCCTTGGTCACAGTGCAGCAATTCACACAGTGTAGGAACAAAACTGTTAAATCTATGATTTTTTTCATTTTTATCGTCATGTTTGTTCATTATTTCTGATTACAACTGTCCATTACGGTCACACTACTGGTTAAAAGTTTGGGATCTGTAAGATGTTTTTGAAAGAAGTTACATGCACTCACCAAGGCTACATTTATTTGATCAAAAAACTGTTAAATATTATTACAACTTAAAACAACTGTTTTATTATTTTTAAAATATTTTAAAATGTAATTTATTTCAGTGATCAAAGCTGAATTTTCACCATCATTTCAGTGTCAAATGATCCTTCAGAAATCATTCTGATATGCTGAATTGCTGCTCAAGAAACATTTCTGACTATCATCAATATTTTTAGTGGAAAACATTCTTACTGACCCCAATTTCTGATCTGTAATGAAGGTTGTTCAGTGGAACCACATAAAAACAAATCAAAACACAGTTGTCTTTACCTCGTGTCCATCTTTGCTCTGACCCGAGCCAAAGATCCGGTTATACAGCGAATCCAGGGAATTGCTAAAGTCAGACTTCTCAAAGCTGTGGTTATCCAAAACCTCCAATGTATGCAGAACCCGGCTAATGGTGAAACCTATAGGACATGTATATATTTTACAGGCTGTACCAAAACGAAATAAGTCCTGTCCATACGGAGATGTCGAAGACCTCATTCACGCCCACCTGCTGTGGTTTCCTGACACTTGTCGAAAGACCAGCGGAACTCCACAGCCTGTCCTCTCTCTTTGATCTGCTCTTCAATCTCCCTCACCTTGGCCCGAACCTGAGAAACATCACATTCCTTTAGACAAACACACTTGATGAAGTGCCAGAGGATCAGATCATGTACTGAAATCATACCTGCTGGTTAAAGGTGCTGGTGCCCCCCGGCATGGGCAGGTTAGAGGGGGCGATTGGCAAGAGGTCTAACGGGGAGCCGGTCTTATTACGGCTATCTGTCAGAGAGTAGTGCCAGACCAGAGCGCTGGGGCAACACAACACAATACTCTACAGAGGGACAAACAGTGACGTCAAAAAAACTGAAAGACAGGAATCAAGAGAAATGCAGCTGGAATGAGACGTATATGACAGTACCTGCAACATGCAGCTGAGTCCAAACACCACAGGCCTGTGCTGGGGGCAGATGTAGAAGTCTGTGAAGGGGGTCTGGGGCTGGTTGCCCCCTGCAGGCTGGGAGGTGGGGGTGGGGGGTAGTGCGTTTCCTTGCTGTGCTGAAATGCCGTGGGCCGGGTGCCCGCCTGGGCCCGGACCGAGACTGCCATCGCTCAGCAGCAAATTGAGCCGGCGTGTGCAGAAATATGCCAGTCGTCTAGATAAATAGGCTGACTGCACAAACTCTCCCGAGTACTGAATGAAATAATGACAAGAGGTCAAAATAATCACACTCCATTCAGAAAAATGACCATGTCAAGAATCTTTTATGGGTTCTTTGCATTGATTTTAAGAGAAAAAAATCTGCAGAGTTCTGTGGAATTAATTGAAATATGGTAAATTGTGTTAAACTGAGCTGAAAGTACTACACTTTTATTAAATGGGTTAAAATTAGGTTAAAATGCAATGAAATTAAAACCCTATAAAATACATCTTTGATATAAACTCAAACTTAATTTGGAATGACTATTTTTATAGATTTTATAGGAAATTTCCTCAAGGAATTACAACCACTGCAGGCAAATCAGGGTTATTATCGATAACTAAAAAAACACAAAACAAAAAACATTAAAAACACACAAATTGAAATAAACATTAACTGAAAATAAAATATAAAAACACTAAACTTATTTTATTTCAGCAGGTTGCCAGGGCAATATCTTTCATTTTTTGTTGTAGTTTAAGTGGAAGTACTAAAATAAACTAAAACCAAAATTTAAAAACTATATAGATATTTTTATAAAAATAAAAAACAAAGTTAAACATTTATAAAAATATAACATTTGAAACAACAAACAAAAACTATAATATTACATCAATGCACAACAACAAATAGGGCTGAACGATTAATCGGTAATCAAAAAAAGTAATCAAAACTGAAATTCAGAAACTCTAACCGACGTAATTTTCCCATGTCGGTTATTTCGTTTTTTTTTAATTCTGTTAATATTTTCCCCTTAATAACATACTAGCACGTGTGTAGTCACTAGGGCTGCACAACGATTAATCGCGATTAATCGTTTGCAAAATAAAAGTCTGTGTTTACGTAATATGTGTGTGTTGTGTATAATAATTATGTATATATAAATACATGCACATACATGTATATATTTAAGAAAAAAATTATATTTATATATAAAATATTTATATTTATATGTAATATAAAATATATATAAATATGTATATTTATTTATACATGTATATATTTTTAAATTTACATAATTATACACAGAACACACACATATTACGTAAACAGACTTTTATTTTGCAAACGATTAATCGCGATTAATGCAGCCCTAGTAGTCACATGACTCCACCCTGTCCAGTCAGCGGCATGGAAGCAACATGGAGGCAAACTCACACGTAGAGTCAACACAGCGCGCAAACCCCGAAGCGAGATCACTTTCGCTTGCATGTTTGAAAGCTTGCAGGTTGAACATTCAAATGATTTTTCACCATTCAAGAACTTAATTTGGAATGACTATTTTTATAGATTTTATAGGAAATTTCCTCAAGGAATTACAACCACTGCAGGCAAATCAGGGTTATTATCGATAACTAAAAAAAACACAAAACAAAACAAACAAAAAAAAACATTAAAAACACACAAATTGAAATAAACATTAACTGAAAATAAAATATAAAAACACTAAACTTATTTTATTTCAGCAGGTTGCCAGGGCAATATCTTTCATTTTTTGTTGTAGTTTAAGTGGAAGTACTAAAATAAACTAAAACCAAAATTTAAAAACTATATAGATATTTTTATAAAAATAAAAAACAAAGTTAAACATTTATAAAAATATAACATTTGAAACAACAAACAAAAACTATAATATTACATCAATGCACAACAACAAATAGGGCTGAACGATTAATCGGTAATCAAAAAAAGTAATCAAAACTGAAATTCAGAAACTCTAACCGACGTAATTTTCCCATGTCGTTTATTTCGGGGTTTTTTTTATTCTGTTAATATTTTCCCCTTAATAACATACTAGCACGTGTGTAGTCACTAGGGCTGCACGATTAATCGCGATTAATCGTTGTGCAGCCCTAGTAGTCACATGACTCCACCCCGTCCAGTCAGCGGCATGGAAGCAACACGGAGGCAAACTCAAACGTAGAGTCAACACAGCGCGCAAACCCCGAAGCGAGATCACTTTTGCTTGCATGTTTGAAAGCTTGCCAGTTTGAACATTCAAGTGATTTTTCACCATTCAAGAACATCACGTGAAGATCGCGCGCACAAAGAGGAGTGCAGAAATTCATTGTCAACGCTGTCCTGTGATTTATAACTAAAGCAGCTTAGAAACTCAAATTATGGCATATATTTTTCTTCTTTTGAAGTAACTACAAACAACCCACAGCTTCACAATTAATAGACGGTATGACTAATTCACACACGCAATCGCTCTCTCATTAATGCATTCAAATGTACTGATACTGTGCAGAAACGAGCAGAAATCTGTAAGAAATGTTACGAACCATAGATAATATAACTGCTGAAAGTGAGCTGTTATGTCAGAGCACTCTTTCATTAGGAAAAAATACCCCACCTTTTAATAGTCAAGCATATTTACAGTATATTATATCGTCCAGCCCTAATAACAAACATACCAAAATAAACCAATAAACTTCTTATTGGTAGCTGAAAGGATAATCAAATTAGTCAAAATGTGAAATCAATTCAAATGCATAGGGACAGGGAAACTTAAGATGGCTGTTCCACAGCTTCTATGCAGGCCTGGATATGAGCAGTGAGAGCGCTGTGTGTCAGAAGTCACGACTCGTCACGCTGCATTAACTGACCTGTAACAGGAGCGGCAGCAGCAGTCGCAGGAGCTCGTCCTCTCCGGGTCTGATCTTCTCGAAACACTCCAGCACCCAGGTGAGAAACTCATGTCTGTCTAACATGCCATCCTATCACACATGTACACAATAAATAATCCCATCCACAAAAAAAAAGAAAAAAAAAAAAAAAGAAAGAAAAGCATCATATTTTTTGCTCTATTCAACAACAATCGGCACATATCATCTGGCCATCATATATGCACTATCATTCATTAGTTATTTTTAGTAACTAACATTAAAAGGGTTAGTTCACCCAAAAATGAAAATTTTGTCATTAATTACTCACCCTCATGTCGTTCCACACCCGTTCGTTCATCTTCAGAACACAAATTAAGATATTTTTGATGAAATCCGATGGCTCAGTTAGGCCTGCATTGACATCAAACTGTATCAAACTGCCAAAATCACATGATTTCAGTAAACAAGGCTTTGTTACGTCATAAGTGTTTTGAAACTTCAATAGTTCACGTGACTTTGGCAGTTTGATGCATGCTCTGAACCACTGATTCGAAACAAAAGATTCGTAAAGCTTCATGAAGCAGTGTTTTGAAATCGTCCATCACTAGATATTGTTGAATAAAGTCGTTATTTTGTTTTTTTCTCGTCGCTTCATAACATTAATGTTGAACCACTGTAATCACATAAACTGATTTAAATACGCCATTAGTAACTTTCTGGGCATTTGAAAGTGTTATTATCAATGTAGGCCTCACTGAGCCATCAGATTAAACTGGTATTAAAGCAGAGGAGAGGATGATCACATGCTTCTCTTTAACTGAGGCTCTAAAGCGATCCGTCACGCCACATTAAACAGCGCCAAAACGGTATTTATTTTTTGAATCGCATAATAAGATGGACGTCATTTGAAATCTGAGACTTTGCTTCATATCAAAAGTAACAAAGCACAAAGATTATTGCGATTTATTGGATGGGAGGAGCTACATATTCTGCTCATTCATCAACTGAAAACAGACTAGACTAATCGATTCTTGGGATTTAAGAATCAATATCGGTTCGTAAAAATGAGAATCGATTAAAATCAAGAAATCGATATTTTCAGCCCTATTTTTGATGAAATCCGAGAGGTTATCGGATAAAATAGTTCATATGACTACATAAAACAAAAATAACAACTTTATTCAATATTTTGAGCACAAAATGTATTCTCGTCGCTTCATAACATTAAGGTTGGAGTCACATGGACTATTTCAACGATGCCTTTACTACCTTTATGGGCCTTGAAAGTGGTAATAAAGCTCGCGGATTTCCTCAAAAATATCTTAATTTGTGTTCTGAAGGTCTTACGGGTGTGGAACGACTGTCATTAATGACAGAATTTTCATTTTTAAGTAAACTAACCCTTTAATAAACACGGGCCCACCTACCTGAAACATGAACATGGCCAGTTTCTCGTTGTACTCCCACTGTTTCATCGCAGTTTCCACCTCGGCAGGAGGAGCGGGCAGAGGAGACCCGCAGCCCTGGCTGGGAGACTGTCTGTAAAACTCTGCCACCTTCTGCAGCTGCTCCCACAGGTATTTAGTAATTATCTGAGTCCATTCTACAAAGCCAGACAAAACCAGTGAGGCACTGCAGAACAACGCCCAATTACACATCACAACAAGAGGACATTTTATCTCCTTACGAGAATTAAACGAGGACAGCGCTGCATGTTTGACAGA
The DNA here is from genome assembly GCA_036281575.1 of Ancherythroculter nigrocauda. Classification (NCBI taxonomy): domain Eukaryota; kingdom Metazoa; phylum Chordata; class Actinopteri; order Cypriniformes; family Xenocyprididae; genus Ancherythroculter; species Ancherythroculter nigrocauda. The sequence goes on from VTFQ01000023.1 coordinate 36,058,640, forward strand.
GTCAAATTACTATGTGATGATGCACTAACCTATGCAGGGGTCAATGACGTGCCTCTTCTTCACCTTGGTTTCAGTTATGGCAGCGTGATACGCACACGTCATTTTAATCATCCAAGCAGATCGCATCACCGGCACAGAGTACTTGGCAAGGTAGCCAAACACTTCCTCTTTCTTGCTGAAGATGGGAACCTAGTGCGCACACACAGCAATTACACCAATGCAAAACTCAAGATAAAAAGAGCGTTTGACCTCCTCCTGTGAGGTCTGTGTGCCGTTTACAACATGTTAGTTATCTAAAAGAAGGAACATGGCAAAAGCGAACCTTTTTAGCAAGCTGAGTAAGGGGTTTGGTACCGGCCAAGTCCGTGAACCAATTATTAATGGAGCTCTGTGACCTCGCTGTGACGAGCCAGAAATTATCCTTCTGGTTAACCTGCGGCTTCCTCTTCCCAGTGTCTGGAAATGTGTTGCAGCGTAACTTCTCTGCAATGATGCTGCTGAAGTTTGAGCTGATCTGAGAAGCAGAAGGAAACAGGAATCGCCAGTTTAAACGAATGAGGATTTGACTAATAAAATGCATGCATGCAAATTGATAATCTTACCTTTGAAGGGTTGAAATTGACATTTTTAGCGCTGCCATGTTCATCGCCTGAAACGGCTGGCTGGTTGTTAAATCCTTGTTTGACGTTCAATGCTGTTAACTCATCCTAAACAACGAGAGAGTGATGTTTCGGTTTTTACATGCATATTTCATTCTCATTACAGTGTGCAGGAAAGTTAATCAAGCGCCAGTTAATCTGTCCTCCCTCCTAATGAGTGATCAAAATTCATCAAGACGACAAACTGAATTCAGACTGAAAAATCTGCAGGCACAAGCATAAGAGATCACATGTGATTATATATATATATATATTTAATATATATATATCACATTATATGGTGTGCATCATAAGTCTTTGCATGTGATCTCTTAAACTTGTGCATTATATATATATATATATATATATATATATATATATACACATATACATACATAATATATATACATATACATACATAATATATATACATATACATACATAATATATATACATATACATACATAATATATATACATATACATACATAATATATATACATATACATACATAATATATATATATATATATATATATATATATTATATATATATATATATATATATATATATATACATACATATACATACATAATATATATATATATATATATATATATTTTTTTTTTCTTTCACTACCAGTCGTCAAAAGTTTGAAAACATTACCATTTTTAATGTTTTTGAACGAAGTCTCTTATGCTCATTAAGGCTGCATTTATTTCATAATAAATACAGAAAAAAATGTTTCAATTTAAAATTATGGTTTTCTATTTTAATATACTTTAAAATATAATTTATTTCTGTGATCAAAGCTGAATTTTCAGCATCATTACTCCAGTCTTCAGTGTCACATGATCCTTCAGAAATCATTCTAATATGATGATTTATTATCAGTGTTGGAAACAGTTAATATTATTTTATAACCTGTGATACTTTTTCAGGATTCTTTAATGAATAAAAATATAAAAATTAGAATAAAATTTTTTTCTTTCTTTTTTCTTTGAAAGAAATTAATACTTTTATTTAACACGGATGTGAAAAGTGATAGTAAAGATTTATATTGTTAGAAAAGATTTATATTTTGAATAAATGCTGTTCTTTTTAACCTTTTATTCATCAGTGAATCCTGAAAAAGTATCACAGGTTATAAAATAATATTAAGCAGCACAACTGTTTCCAACATTGATAATAAATCATCGTATTAGAATGATTTCTGAAGCATCATGTGACACCGAAGACTGGAGTAATGATGCTGAAAATTCAGCTTTGCATCACAGAAATAAATTATATTTTAAAGTATATTAAAATAGAAAACCATAATTTTAAATTGTAATAATATTTCACAATATTATTGTTTTTTTCTGTATTTATTATGAAATAAATGCAGCCTTAATGAGCATAAGAGACTTCGTTCAAAAATATTAAAAACAGTAATGTTTCCAAACTTTTGACTGGTAGTACATATATATATATATATATATATATGAAATATTTTCCTTCCCATTTTGCTTCTATCTTCTACATAGTCTTAATGCGTTTGTGATACATGTACAGCATTTTAGGCACCACAAGCACGTACATCAGTTTCACGCATAGATCACTAATATACAAAATGCTGAACTAACCAGTGATACCTACAAATGTTGCCTAGCTAGACAGCTCGTTATGTTTTAAAACGCATCCATAAACACTTCAATCAACGAGCAGTTGTCAACAAACAGGCTATTGGGATTGTTTACATCATAAATAAAGGTTTATCGATCGCAAATCCTTATTAAATTATTAGAAAAACACAAGATGATGCTTAATAACAGTCATATATTTCATATGACGCGCTTTTTAAAAGGCACCACGACGATGAAAGTGGCTTTAAATAAGAAGCTCGATAAATATAGATCCTCACGTCGTTTTTAAAGCTGAGTTTCACCGATAAAATGATTATTTTGTCTCTTTAATCATCTGTAACAACAAACAAAGAATCATTTGAGGCAATAAATGATGTTTTTTTCTGTTTAGCTAGTCGAGCCGTTGGGTTCATTGTTATTGGCCGTTTGCTGACGGCAGGGCCTCGTCTGAAAAGCACTCTTTAATTCACCGTTTAAACGCTAAATTTGGCTACCGAGAAAGAGGGAAAGTCGCCTAACCTCCTTTTGCTTCGGGTCCTGTGGATAGACGTCTGGAGGACCGAGTCTGGGCCGTTTAAGAGGCCTGTGTTCGTAGCTTAAAATGCCGAAGGCAGCCATCATCCCCGCGGCATGTCAGCCCGGTGTGTGGCCGATCCTGAGCGCTGCTGTTGCGGCTAGAGCTCCGCAGCTTCACCGATGCTTCCGCTCCGGCGAGAGTGATGGGAAAACACAAGACAACATAAAAGTCCCTCCAGAACAAAATAAGATTCGATTAAAAGGACTTTATTTGTTCTGTCAAGAGCTTCTGCAGCGTCGTTGTGATTATTTTGTCTCGTGTTTTGTTTGTGATGAGTGACTATAATAGGCAAATGAAAATGCATTGTTTAGGATGATAAAAGTCCAAAGTGAGAATCATAAAATCATTAATATACAATGTTTATATGAGTCATTACACGAGTCGCTCTGACCTTTTTCAGTGTATTTAATCTATTGGGTCACCAAAATATATTTTTAAAAGCTTTTTGTATTAATTGAAATGTCTCCTTTAATAATGTTTAAAAACATTTTATCTTCATATTAGAAATCATTTTGTTTTTTTCAGTTGACACCACCTATTTTGTCACGTCCCTCGAGGCCTTCTATGAAAGTGCATTCATTTTGGCATTCCCATAAATATCCATCTGTGCTTTTTTGCTGGTAATGTTTTTTCATTCATTAAAATCACATTATTTAACTCCGTACCTCAGTAACCCCTCAACCCCGTCACACAAACCATTCTCCCCCTATAAAAATACTTCTGTGACACCATTAATAGGAAGTGACATCATAGAAGTCTTCTGACACAGGCATGTTAGCACCTTCTTTAATAATTATAACTAAATTATGTTGTGAAATTGTGTTTGTCGAGCTTAACGACTCAACCCCATTACATCAATTAAAGATAGAAAACTATTACTTGTGAAAATTATCTTTGTTATTTCAACATTATTCATGATTTCTTAATATCATGCATGCCATGTGCTCTCCATTTATTCACTAGATTTAGAGCAGTGGCCAAAATATCTCAACCCCATCACACCTACATTTTTATTATTATTTTTTGTTAAGTTTATGAAAAAGTAATTTAAAGTTAGTTGAATTCTGTCTGAAATGTTCAGAGCAATCATAAGAATACTGATTTTAGTTCAAATTCTGAAGTTAAGCCTTTGATCAAAAATGATGAGGTTTCTGTCACAGAAAGTGCCCATTTCAGGCTTTAGTAGCAAAAGTGTGAGATTTTATGCAACTTTTATATTTGCAATTACTGAATTATAATCTGATTAATAGGAAAATGTTGATTTGATTACAAATGCATTTTATAATAATATTTAGAGAGCTCCTGTAGTGTCCATAACTTAAAATAATGACCAATAATAACAGGGATTTGATGCCTGTGATGGGAAAATATGTTTTTCTGGAAGTTAAATATGTCATTAATGTTGTTGGTGTTCAGAAAAGTAATACATTTTGGTAAAAAAAAATCTAAAAATGTGTAAATCCAAATCATACCGGTTTCATGGAATGACTGATACAATGTTTGTCTTTATAGAGTGTCATATTTTAAGAAAAAGTCTTTAAAATTAAATTAAAAATTACATGAAATTTAAAAAATAATCTTTATACTTCAACTCTGGCAAAGGTTACACACACACACAAAGCAGTATAAATATACTTTTATTCAATAAAATATTTTTATAACAACCATAAAACAAGTGTTCAACAACCACAAAACTATAATCTCTGGATCTTAAAGAACAAGGCAACTCGTCTTAATGATAAACATATCTAAGCTTGTGAACTGATTTCTCTTATCTTGATATTTCCAAGAGGAATATCTAAACAGATACTGCACGGTGTGGCATAAAAGTACAAAAAAATACACTCAAAGGCCTATAGACTCAAATTCCTGCATAATTCAGGTATCTAAATGTGCAATTTTCAGCTTGGAAAATACAAACAAGTGTCATTCATTCCTGAAGAGATGGTGTAATGAAGTCTTGATATGAAGATGTACAGGCACTCCTCAAGAATATAAGAGATATTTGGGGGTTTTTCTTTGATGACCGATCAGACAGAAATATGCACTTAGAATACAAATTATGAGTTCACATTGCACATTTTCTTCTCTAAAACACTAATTGCACAATGCTTTTGACAGATATCTGCCAAATATATAACAGCAGAGGCACATAACAGCACGAGCAAATAATAATAATAAAAAATAAAGAAAATAAAACACGTTTCTCTTTTTTTGTGCTGATTTCTGGAATGATTGATTGATATGTGACTGATCTGAACGTCATCTTTGGTTGGATTCATATGCATGAAAACATCAGATGAATAGGTTACCTTATGTTCAGTACATACTGTATCTTGCATACTTATAGAGCCCAACAAGAATTACAGCAAATAGATGAAAAAGAAAGATGAATAAATGACATTCATCAGTGTGCAAAATGTACTTCTACCAAACACAGGCAGAAGAACGTCCAGTATGAGAAAAGCACTCAATCAACACTTGTTCGGACTGACCGCAGGAGTCAGGATTATTCAGACATGAACACAAATAAAGTGCCATCAGCATGAATGTTTCCATTGGAAAGCTCTCCTTCATGACATCATATAGTGTACGAACTCAAAATCTCTCAGTGTGCGACAACATTGTTGTCATTATCTTATTAAAGTATAAAGAACAAACAGAAAATCTCAGTTTCAGCAGCTTCAAGGGTTTTTAATCTGCATCTGGTATAAATCTTCTCAGCAGGTTGGAGGGTCAGTCGTCCCTCTGAAGGTGCATCCGCCGTCTGTTCGGTGCCCGCTTAGTTCTTACGGGTGAGAGTTTCTTCTGCTGCCTCCATCATGGCGTGAAAACATGAGTTTTCATTGGCCAGCAAGTTTGAAGGGGTGTCGAACTCCAAAATCTATTTCAAAGATCAAAAGATGAACATAACTTAATGTAGCCTATATATCTAGGTAAAATAAGTGCAATCTCTAAACAAATGACAGCTTTTCTACTTATCTAGAGAAATGACCATTGGTCATTTTCTAAAAAAAAATAAAAAAAAATATACTTTTTAAACACAAATGCACATCTTGCACTGCTCTGTGATGTGCCACGCATGACGTAATCACGTTGGAAAGGACATGGGAGTGAGTAAATGATCAGGAAATTTGAATTCTGAAGTGAACTAATCCTTTAACTATGAACACATTCTACTAACACTAGACAATTAAAACTCTCCAAACACCATTAGATCATCACTGTATCATTAAAGCAACAGCAGGTGAAAGTGGAGACCCACCTGCCCCTGGTCCAGGACCATGATCCTGTCACAGTTCAGCACAGTGTTGAGACGATGGGCAATCACGAGAGTGGTGCAGCCGCTGAAAGAGGTGCGAATCGTGTCCTGTATGAGGCGGTCTGTCTCTGTGTCAATAGCAGCTGTTGCCTCATCTAAGAGTAGGATCTGAAACACACATCACAAGATCACATACAGCACAAGTTCTGTGTATAATCAAAATATTTTTAATGGATTGTTCAATTGTTTCTCTTTTCTTTTTCATTTCAACACCATGAAATGGTTAGATAAGCACATTTTCTTTCCATATGTCTGATTAAATCAGGAAGCTGGGGCAGGACATACAATATAGACCATATAATGTCACTTGCAGCTGCGTGCATAGTGCTGGCAGAAAAACAGTGGTAACAAGTGGAGCAAAACGGGCAAAATCCACAGAAAAGAGATTTAAAAAAAAAAAATGTGGTTTTTGGATGTCAGAAATGGAATGCAAACAATATAGTCTTAATTTTTATAAAATAGTGTCGCTGAAGACACCAAATGCAGAAGTTTATGTTGGACTGGACTGATGAAACATGCAATGATTAGTCTACTATTAAAGCATGAATTTGATGTAAACAGTAAGTCTACATAATATTCACATATGCAGTTCATAGGGGACATGCATACATAACAGTTACAGCATGAAATAATATTTAAACCTATTACATTTTTGCATAGATAACTTTTAAGCACAGCTTATAACATTTTTATCTCACAATTCTGACTTTTTTTCTTGCATTTGCATGTTTATATCTCACAGTTTGGACATTTAAAGGTGCCCTAGAATTAAAAATTGAATTTACCTTGGCATAGTTAAATAACAAGAGTTCAGTACATGGAAATGACATACAGTGAGTCTCAAACTCCATTGTTTCCTCCTTCTTATATAAATCTCATTTGTTTAAAAGACCTCTGAAGAACAGGTGAATCTCAACATAACACCGACTGTTACGTAACAGTCGGGATCATTAATATGTACACCCCCAATATTTGCATATGCCAGCTCATGTTCAAGGCATTAGACAAGGGCAGCCAGTATTAACGTCTGGATCTGCACAGCTGAATCATCAGACTAGGTAAGCAAGCAAGAACAATAGTGAAAAATGGCAGATGGAGCGATAATAACTGACATGATTCATGATATCATGATATTTTTAGTGATATTTGTAAATTGTCTTTCTAAATGTTTCATTAGCATGTTGCTAATGTACTGTTAAATGTGGTTAAAGTTACCATCGTTTCTTACTGTATTCACGGAGACAAGAGCCGTCGCTATTTTCATTATTAAACACTTGCAGTCTGTATAATGCATAAACATAACTTCATTCTTTATAAATCTCTCCAACAGTGTAGCATTAGCCTGTTAGCCACGCATCACAGCCTCAAATTCATTCAGAATCAAATGTAAACAATATAACAGTATACAATACTCACATAATCCGACGCATGCATGCAGTATGCATGACAAATACTTTGTAAAGATCCATTTTGAGGGTTATATTAGCTGTGTAAACTTTGTTTATGCACTGTTTAAGGCAAGCGCGAGCTCCGTGGGCGGAGAGTATGAGCAATTAAAGGGCCAGCAGCCCTGAATCGGCGCATTTCTAATTATGCTCCAAAATAGGCAGTTAAAAAAATTAATTAAAAAAAATCTATGGGGTATTTTGAGCTGAAACTTCACAGACACGTTCAGGGGACACCTTAGACTTATATTACATCTTGTAAAAAAACATTCGATGGCACCTTTAAATCAATACTGAGGGAAAAAAAAGTCAGAGTTGCGGGATATAAACTTGCAATTCTGAGGAAAAAAGAAATAACGAGTATATCTCACAATTCTGTTTTTCCTTCTAAGAATTGTGAGATATAAACTTGGATTGAGAGAAAAAAAGTTACAATTGTAAGATATAAACTCGAAATTAACTTTTATTCCGTGACTTTCACAGACTGTGGACCCTATCATACACCTGGCGCAATGCGACAGCAGGCGTGACGCAAGTGTTTTTGCTAGTTTCAGCTCGACGCAGTTATCATTTCCACATTGTTTAAATAGCAAATGCACTCGCACCCATCTGTTCACCCATCAGCGTGCTGGTCTGAAAACGAGGTGTGTTCAGGTGCATTGTTGGCGTGTTGCTATTTTGAGGCAACTGAAAACGACTGCACCATTGACCAACAAAAACCTGCTCTAAAGTCAAATAATTGTTATTTAAATGCTGTGTTAGTAATACGCACCTATAGGCTGGTGCACAACACGCTTGTTACACACACAGGGATGCGCAGCAGCACACAAACATGCCAAATATTAAAAATATAAGGATTACAATCTAAAAGATTATTATTGTGTACATCTACATGTCATAATGAACAGTCATTGCATGTATCAGAATGACGTATTTGCAGTAATGACGAATGAAATTGGCTAATTATTTGACCAATCTTGGCAATACACACATGACTTGTCAGGTTGAGGGTGTCTATATTCTGCCATGTAAATAACGAATCCACCATGATGCAAGCGCACCTGTCTTTTAAAGGGAATGGGAGATGACACTCTGATTGGTTTATTGCACGTTACGCCCCAAAACACAACCATGACTCATTAAGACACGCCCTAAGTGTACCTGCGCCATGTGCTTAGATTGTTAAAATGGGCCCTGCTACTGCAGAACTGTTATTTTCTGCCTCCAGTCAGGCTTCGTCCACAAAAACGCCATCGCTGTTTGCAAAGAAGAAATTCTGAGTGAAAATATTATGCCTAATCCTCATCCAGTAAATCACGAATGACTGTAAGAGTCACATAATTATTTTAGTGACTTAGTAAAACAAGGAGAACTCATAGATTAAAATAAGTTCTTCTAATATTGTTGTGGCCTTGGACTCAAAAAGGTTGGTATAAATTGTCCCTGAAGAGCATTATTTATCTAAGTGAACAAACTGCTTGTATGTCCTGTGGGGGCGTTTGCTTCATGTGAACTGTTCTGTAGTTACATCATGTCCCTTTCTGCTATCTCTGCACATCTCTGCACATTTTATCAGCCAGTTTAAAAACAAAAACAAAAGATTGGATATGATTTTACACTTGCAATACTCATTTACTGTCTGCCATGTGGTGGCAATGTTTAGCCATTTTACAACAGCTGGGGATTCACCAGAATTTTAGATCAGTGCTTCTCAACAGCAGAAGAAAAACAATGATGCAAATAATATACAGCTTACCATATAATCAAATAGAGTTAGGGATTAACAATTTTAAAGGGGGATAAAATTGTAACTATGGTCATCCATGATAACAAAACTACATTAAAAGTGTAGATGGTTTGTGCAATTAAATGAACACAGGCAACATAACATAACTGGATGATAAACTGTGAACCGACTGAACAACTTTAATCCAGGAAAAGCATCAACCCTTTTAAAAGGAGAAAAGCTGTTCTTTAACATCTTCAGTCATCATTTACTCACCCTCAGGTCGTTCCAAACCTGTATGACTCATATTTTGAAGAATGTTGTCAACCAAACAATTCTGGTTCCCATTGACTTCCATTGTATTTTTTGTACCTGTAATGGAAGTCAATGGGAACCAAAACTGTTTGGTTGACGACATTCTTCAAAATATGAAAGAAAGAAAGTCATTCAAGTTTGGAACGACCTGAGGGTGAGTAAACGATGACAAAATCTTCACCACACAATAAAATATTGGTTCATTTGAAAATGTTTGAGCCAACCACAATGTGTTTTGTGACAAACTAAAACTAAAATATCACCACAGATTATCACAATATAGTTCTTGGTAATCTTAAAGTCCTCATGAAATCAAAAATGAAGTTTTAGTATGAATATGTGAGTCTTACTGTTATCTATAAGCAAGTGTGCTCCAAAACAATGACAAAATTCACATTTATCAATCAAACTTTCAAAAAAGCAGTCAAAGATTCAGACAGTGTAAATATGCCTTCCATTGGGGCGAATCTGGTTTCACGTTAGTGTCACGCGAACCGCCGCAGCGCACACACAGTCTGCTCCAGTCCAGAGACACAAGAGCACAGAGCGGATCATATCCGCGAGTCGCCACAGACCACAAAACATATCGGACATATCTGAATTCTGCACAGAATGATATACTTTAAAGCGATATGGAGGAGAAACGGTTCGAGATGAGGAGGAAACTGAGGCTTTATCAACCTCAACAGCTCTGGCCGAGCTGCGATATAAGCGAAACGCTATTATAAAAAGGTGGAGGAGCTGTTCGATATGTCCTGCCCTGTCTTCCTGTTTCAGTAGAAATAACATCAACACATTGAATAATGCTGAAGGCACTTCAGTGGGCCTTTAATACATTTCAAGTTTAAATTAAGCATGTTTGTTTGCTTCTGCACGACCAATGCTGAGAAGCAGCATTCGAGAGTGTTTCTGATCTTAACAGTTACCTTGCTGTGTCTCAGAAGAGCTCTGGCCACACATAGTAGTTGTCTCTCTCCCACTGAGAAGTTCTCTCCATTATCCATCACCTCTGAATGCAGTGACATAGTCAACCTGCTAACCTGAAACCAAATCAACACATGACAGCCTTTAAAGCACAGCTACTCAAAGTCATTTGCCTTTGGAAAATCATTCCTTACTCACCATGTCCTTAATGTGCGTTTTCTCCAGTGCGTCCCAGATCTGTGCATCTGTATATTGATCCCAAGGATCCAGATTTGATCTGTTGTTGAGATAAGCAACTTAGTCTACATGGTCAACATAAACTGACTGCACACGATTCTTTAAATGCATGCTATTCCAAGAAACACAAAATCAAAATTTGTGACCCGTGCTGGCAAAATGAATGAGCAATGAGCAAATTTTCCAAAATGAGTTATTGTTATTCCATCAATAAAACCTTCAAAATGATTTGTTGGAATCGGACAAAAAAAAGACCTGTTTGAAGTCGATAGAGTCAGCAAAGTCAATTTTGAGAAAAATCGAGTTTTCTGAAGGTTTCAAAACAGATTACCAAAATCCTTAAAATCACCTTAAAATCCCTGGTAATTCCACAAAATTTGGTATAAACTAAGTCAAAACCCATATCTATAGGAAAAAATATATATATTCAACTTCTTTCCATGATTTCACAATTGTTTGATTAAAAATAATGAAACAGGCAGCCTATATATTAAGACCTACTGTATCACACGGATCTAATATAATGTTACACATCAGATGTTTTTCTCCAACAATTAACCAAACGTTCATTTAAGACATAACAGATAATGTTTGTGTGAATACTCGCCAAGAAATATTATAATTCTGTGTATATGTGTATATCGGGATCGCGCGCTTCAGATCTGTCAGTCAGTGCAAGTAAGTTCATTTTGTTTACATCAGCATGAGTTTGAAAATCACATTTCATTGGTTCAGACTCATGCCATCGAGAATCCACTATGAATATTCACAAAGTTGGAATGCTATGCTTTAAAACGATATCAAACTTGTGCTGAGAGAAACACCAGTCGTCAAGAAGCGAGCAGAGAAAAACTGCATTTTTCATAGTCAAAGGAAAGGTACTTCTCTCAGAAAACATACAAACAAAGATACTTTTAGATGTTTAATTGGTATTTGGAGCATTGGGATCGCTAGACGAGAGCTTAATGAACTCATTTTTGTGAAAACCTCAATTTCGACCTAAATTGACATGATTTTTCACTTGTTTTGCCTGTAGCTCGAAATTAACCCATGCGCATTTATACTAATTTTTTCAGCACGGGTCACATTTACGGGTCACTTTGTTTTGACCCTCCATTCTGGTATGCAACACCCACTTTTTTCACAATCTGATAAATTCCAGATGGATAAACTTTCACATTTAAGCACTATACATCACATTACAGAAGTGAACTGCATCATTTTGACTTCAGGAGCTGATAGCACATGGCTAGTCTTGGTAAAGTGACGTGGACCGTACCTGACAGTACCAATGAAAAGAACCGGCTCTTGGGGGATGACTGACAGCTTGCTCCTCAAGTCCTCCAGACCAATGTGAGCGATGTTGACATCATCAATGATGATTGATCCACAGCTGAGCTCCGCTAGTCTGAAGAGTGCGACGCCCAGTGAAGATTTCCCTGAAGAAACAACCAACCTGTGTCACAATCTATTTCCACCACCATTAATATGACCCGCAGTACAGATAGGATAAAAAAAGTGTGTACCTGAGCCCGTTCTGCCAACTATCCCAATGGTCTCCTCTGGAAGAACGCTAAAGGAGATATTCTTCAGAACCAGAGGAAGATCATCCCGATATCGCATTTCTACATTCTGGAAGGTGATTCGTCCGTTCGCCGGCCAGCTGGAAGCGGAAGCGGAGGATCCGGTGATCTGTCGAGGACCTTCGCTTTCCAGGTTCTGAGTAAATAAATGACATAATGATCATACTTTGTGCTTCAGAACTCAGTTATTGGCTTCATTAATCACTGTAAAATGCTCTCCGCCACTTGGGCGGCAGCTAAGACAGCTGTACTGTTCTGCTTTGATAAGAGCTTCCTGAAACAAGCTGTGTCATATGCTATGATGTTCTGGCTGGCAATTAACGCATCCCATGAAGCCCGCTGAGCGGGATATAGCAGGCTTACTATGCAGCGCACTGACCGCTGAGAGCTGTTGTCTTGGGTGCGCTGTCAATTGAATAACAAACGGTCTGTCCCTTTCTATTTGCAATTGACACAACCAGCATGCATGTGTCACAGATGCTTCTACCTTTATGTAATGATTGATCCGCTCCACTGATGTAAATCGGGCTTCGGTTTCAGAAAGGAGCCTCACGGTGAACTGAAACAGGCCAGTCAGCTGAATATGGGAAGGGAAAGAAAATGGACAATGAATAACAATTAGGAGCAATAGCAAGCAATGTTAAGTAACGGTCCTGCCCTACAAGCTTCCCGTGCAACTCATCCCCCACTCGGATGTGAGAGCAGCGCACCTGTACGGCGTAGGAGATGGCCAGGCCCGCGTAGGCAGGGGGAATGTGGCCGTGCATGAAGACGATGAGGAGGGCTATAGTGGTGATGAGAGAAATACTGATAAGATCCAGACGCACAGCCAGCCATCGCATTGCACAGCTGAACAGATAGTAACACGCTTGGTTTGTGTCAAGCAGGGCTTGATTCCTGGTGGAACAGAACAGATATTCAGCCAAAATCCTCATTTTGTAATTTTATTCAAACATACATTAGATCTTATAAATACACATACAAAGTCTGTGGTCAGATTTTAATGTTTTTGAAAGAAGTTGCCCTTTTCACAAGATGTAATATAAGTCTCTGGTGTCTCCAGAATGTGTCTGTGAAGTTTCAGCTCAAAATCCCCCACAGATCATTTATCAAATTTGCCCCTATTTGGGTGTTTTTTTGTGTGTCCCTTTAAATGCAAATGAGCTGCCACTTTCCAGAAGAGGGCGGAGCTTCAACAGCTCAACAACAACAAAGCTGGAGAATCTCACGCAGCCAAAATGACAAAAGTGTTCAGCCTTACATTGTTCAAACCGGAGTCGACACTGATGGAGAGACTCAGGAAGAAGTTACAACTTTTAGACGTTTCTGAATGGTTAGTGGATAAATTTATGTAGTTGCTGTGGAGTTGATTCAACTCATCGACTTGCATGTGCCGTCATGTTTATCTTTTGTGCAAATCCAGTGTTGAATTTGTGAAGCAGTCCGGCGTAAAATGACGGCATGTCAACAACACTCTACTACAACAACTCTTCCTCTTCTCTAAAGCAGCCCAACATGGCCCCGCCCTCTTTGTTGTGTGTTCTCAGGGGCGGGGTTTATGCAAATTTTAGGGTTAGTGATGTCACTAACTCAGGAAGAAGCTTGTTGTAGTCCCTACCAGTCCTTTCTGTAAAAGAAAATATCTCCTTTGCATTGAACTTTGATCATCGTAACTTTGCAGATGTTGTTTATGCTCAATCAGCAACATTACACACTAACTAAAGTTAAAAAAATGAAATCATAATCAACCAGCCCTTTATGTCAAATTCAGGCGGAAATCCAAAATATAGTGGAAGCGGTTAATGAATAGAAAGTTCAAAAGCATTTATTTGATTTATTTGAAATAGAAATGTTTTGCAACATTATAAATATCTTTACTGTCACTTTTGATTGATTTAATGCATCCTTGCTGAAAAGTATTAATTTCTTAAATAATAATAATTTAAAAAATCTTCAAAAATTTGAAAGATAGTGTATATATGCATTCATTAAATACATTCTTTCATAATTTTAACCTTAGTTACAATACAAAATAGTTAGTTACATTCCTCAAATTTGAGTGGTCTTGGTCGAGCAAGCATAATATTATGGTTACAATTATTTGTACTGATAACATATTGATGGTATAAGGCAAGATTACTTTAATTATGCATTATATAGTATAATAAATGTAAGCATATAATGCATTATGAAGGTAATTCTTGATTAATTACATTTTATTTGATAAAGCTTAACAAACCTCTTTTTTGTGAAATATTTTTCTTGAAAAGTGTACATGTGCCATCTTTCTTTAAAATAAATGGCACTAGGTTTGGTATTGTTCATTATTATCTAATGCAATGACATTTGAGAGCAGTATTATATCTACTTTTTGAACTTTGAGAATACTTTCTGGGTTCACGGTGCATGCAGACCTCAAATAAAGTTTCCCCAGCATAACTTCAGCGCTTCAGTGAAAAGTTCTGCAAAGTCATGCAGGGCATTTTGTTGTTCTGAATATTACCTGTGTATGAAGTCAGCACCCCTGCCGTAAGCATAGATAGTGGACAGTCCTTGTAGGCTGCTGGTGATATGAGAGGTGAAAGGGGATTGGCTGATATTTTCCAGGCGCTTCAGCTCACGAATGAGAACCCTTTGGGTAAAAAGGACAATCGGAAAAGTACATTTATATATATATATTTTTCAGTCCCTGACAAAAAGTCACCCAGAATATGAGCAGCGATATACGGCTGAGTTTTGATCAAAGCTCTGGCTCATCTCATCTGCTTATCTGTATGGCTCACAGAGCTGCCTGTGATGTGACAGGTTAGTGGCTTATGAGATGGAGGCCCACAGGGGACAATAACGGTGAGACTGAGGGGATCTTCCTGGCTGAGCTGCAGTCATTTCTGGCTTCTGAACTGATTTATACGGGGCTTTATGAGGCCTGTCACACGTCAGCGCTAACGCAGGCAGGACAGCAGAGTCAATCTGCAGTGTGAGGCCATTACTGATGAAAAGCCAGCTTGTAAGTGCATATATATAAAAAGGCATAGCTTGTGAATAATGTTAGTAATGAATCATACTTTTCTTAAAAAGAGGCCAAGCGAAGGAGGACAAACCTGTCCTTGATATGCTTCTCTGTGAGACAGATTCTTTGGTTCTGTTGTCTTTTTAGAGCAAAAGCTGCCAATATGACTGTTTGAACACATTTCACTTCAAAGAGAGAAACACATTTTGTATCACATAATGTACACGGGCAAATTAGAGGTACATAAAATTGCTGACATATTAAAACAACATCAAAAATCGTAGATTATTATGTAAAATATGTTTAAATACACTACCGGTCAAACGTTTTTTGTCTCTTCTGCTCGTCAAGGCTTCATTTATTTGATCCAAAATACAGCAAAAACAGTGATATTGTGAAATATTTTTACAATTTAAAATAACTATAAATGTATTTTAAGATGCAATTTATTCCTGTGATCAAAGCTGACATTACTCCAGTCTTCAGTGTCACATTATCCTTCAGAAATCATAATAATATGATGATTTGCTGCTCAAGAAACATTTATTATTAATATCAATGTTGAAAACAGTTGTGTACAATTTTCTTTTCGGAATTATTTGATTAAAAGAACAGCATTAATCTGAAATAGAAAGCTTTTGTAACATTATCACTAACATTCAAAAGCTTGGAGTCAGTAAGAATTAATTCTTTTATTCAGCAAGGATGCATTAAATTGATCAAATGTGACAGTAAAGACATTTATAATGTTGCAAAAGCTTTCTATTTCAGATAAATGCTGAACTTTCTATTAATCAAATTATCCTGAAAAAAACTGTACACAACTGTTTTCAACACTGATAATAATAATAAATGTTTCTTGATCAAATCATCATATTAGAATGATTTCTGAAGGATCATGTGACACTGAAGACTGTTCAGCTTTGATCACAGGAATAAAATGCATTTTAAAATATATTTAAATAGAAAGCAGTTATTTTAAATTGTACAAATATTTCACAATATTACTGTTTTTGCTGTATTTTGGATCAAATAAATTGCCTTGGTGAGCAGAAGAGACTTCTTTTAAAAACATTAAAAAATATTTGACCGATAGTGTATGTCTGCAATTTTATGTACCTCTCAAAAATATTTATATATAAAAATATTATATTTCTTTACATAAAAATAATACAATTTTTATTTTCTTAATACATATGAATACATTTATGTTTTTTAATTAAATAATTATAATATAAATAATGAAATTAATATATATAAAATGTTTATTTTCTTTAGTATCTTACTTGCTGTGTCTGAAACCGCTCCCTATCCACTATATAGTCCACTATATCGGGTGTCGGCCATTTTGTAGTGGTGTCCGAATTCTGAGTGAACGACTTCATTCCCTACATTCGTTCACTACTTTATACCCACAATTCTCTCTGATTTCGAGTGTACATTCCATGTACACTTGCTGAAGCACTATTTCCCAAAATTCAATTTTTTAACCTTTTTTTTTTTTTTTTTAATCACTACTTGAATAAAACCTACTAAAATGTAGGGGGACATTATTATATAGATGAATTAAAAAATGAAATTATATTAATAATTTTTTTTTATTATTATTATTAAAATATTATGTAGGCGTTAAATCAATTTAATGTGTTTTACTAACAGCAATGTGTTTTAATAATTTGTGGCACTGTTAACTCATTAAACTTTAAAAGATGATAATTTAGTGGATGATTTAAAAAAATTCGTTAATCATAGGTAGCGTATTCAAATCATAACGGTCGCCTGAGGGCGCTCAAAGACCACGTAATCTGTGAGCGTGACAGTTTCTAACAACTTTATTAAAAAGGATAAATACATGAAATGATGTACACTTGTTAATGTGTTTATTTTTGTTTGCAGTATTTTATAGTATTAAATGATTATGAACACATTAAGCATGACAAAAAAAAAAAATACAATCGATTAAACTACAAAGCTGGCACAGAGGCATGTATGATTACAAAATGAAGTCATTATGATTGTTATCGTTATTAACATTGTTTTATAATGTAAATAACATGTAGGATCAAATAGTTTTATTGCGTGTCGAGCCGTTTCTGAGATAGATATCTCCGACGCACAGTGTATACGTCAGCGTCCGAATTCATTCACTTCATTTCGTTCACTCCATACAGATATAGTGCACTCAAATGCCATACACTATATAGGGATTAGTGAATGAGTGAACGAGTGAGCGGTTTCGGACACAGCTACTATCTATAACACATATTCATCAATTAATCAGCCTGACATAAAGTACTGTGCAAAAGTCTTAGGTCACCACTAGATGTTGTTTTAGCAATGATCATATATAATTATTTCTCAGTCTATTTATTAGAATATAACCAAAAAGTACAGGAAATTACACTTGAGCAATAACAGGAAATGGCTCTCTTAAACCTAAATGTAATGAAAAAGGACTGAATGGCCAAGGAAACTTCAAAATATGATGAGAAGTTTCTCAGATTTTCTTCTTTGAGAAAATGAAAGAAGTCCAGAAGGTCACACTTAATACATTTTCTGTGCATATTTCCTGTATTTTCTGTTTGTATTGTAATAAAAACCAAAAAATAAATATGAGCGGTCATTAAAACATTGCTAAAACAACAAAGACTTTTGCACAGTACAGTATGTTCTACATTGACCCAACCCAACTATCTGTTTCTTTCAAAAAAAAATCTGATAGACCAAACCTGGAGATTCGGTTGACAATGAAGAGGAACACCCCTAAAGGAATGATGGAGAACAGAAACCATGGAAACACAGCGCCAACCACTCCCAGACAGAACAGCACTAGTGTCACATTCTGGAGCAGCATTTCGGCTTGCATAGCCAGACGCACATCAACTATGCAAAGAGAAGAATAGAGAGCCAATGTGTGAGAGAGCGAGACATCAAAACGCTTTGAGACGCCCCCCGTCATCCCGCATTTGAAAGGATTTGTGAGCTGAGAAAGAGAGGTTCCTCACCCTCATCCATGTCCCTGGAGAATCGGTTGAGAATGCGTCCCAGGGGTGTTGTGTCGAAAAAGCGCATGGGGCTCAGAAGTAGAGTCTTAAATAGTTTATCATGCAGAACCGAGGCTGCCCGCACAGTGCACTGCAACAACAACAACACACACAACAGTGTTAATAATGCATGCCCACAGACACAACGAAAAATGCAAATAAATGGGCTGGTGATTTAAAAACCTATAAAATGCTTTAGTCAGGGTTCACATTGAAATTAACAGGTCAGGGATGTAAGCAAACATTTAAACAGGCATAATAGCTAGAATATTTAAAGGGAAAACTTGGCAAGTATACAGGAATGGTTTTGCCTGAGCTCTAAGAGGAAATCCACACTGGAAGCGACCAATGCAAGTGAGTCTGACGTCAACGTAGATCAATCAGCTTGCCTCAACCTCAGCCACTTTGTTAACAGATATACAGTATGCTGGTATAAAAAATGATTTTGTAGAACAGCAAAATAGCTTAAACAAAGCTAAAATTCACTTGCGGAAGCTTGATATTTTACTTTATAACTTGTTAAATATGGATATTTTACACAAACACATTGTATTGTATGTTTTGCTTTGGATGGATGCACTTTCTTGAGCTTCATACTCGTTGTTTCCCGTTCATTGTCATTATAAAGCTCAGGATATTTATTAAAGGTGCCTTAGAACCAGTTTTTACAAGATGTAATATAAGTCTAAGGTGTCCCCTGAATGTGTCTGTGAAGTTTCAGCTCAAAATACCCCATAGATTTTTTTTAATTAATTTTTTTAACTGCCTATTTTGGGGCATCATTAACTATGCGCCGATTCAGGCTGCGGCCCCTTTAAATCTCGCGCTCCCTGCCCTCCGAGCTCTCGACTATAATACAGTGTATTTACAAAGTTCACACAGCTAATATAACCCTCAAATGGATCTTTACAAGATGTTTGTCATGCATGCTGCATGCATGCTTCGGATCATGTGAGTATAGTTTTTATTTGGATGTTTACATTTGATTCTGAATGAGTTTGATAGTGCTCCGTGGCTAAAGCTAACATTACACACTGTTGGAGAGATTTAGAAAGAATGAAGTTGTGTTTATGAATTATACAGACTGCAAGTGTTTAATAATGAAAATAGCGACGGCTCTTGTCTCCGTGAATACAGTAAGAAACGATGGTAACTTTAACCACATTTAACAGTACATTAGCAACATGCTAACGAAACATTTAGAAAGACAATTTACAAATATCACTAAAAATATCATGTAATCATGGATCATGTCAGTTATTATCGCTCCATCTGCCATTTTTCGCTGTTGTTCTTGCTTGCTTACCTAGTCTGATGATTCAGCTGTGCACAGATCCAGACGTTAATACTGGCTGCCCTTGTGTAATGCCTCGATCATGGGCTGGCATATGCAAATATTGGGGGTGTACATATTAATGATCCCGACTGTTATGTAACAGTTGGTGTTATGTTGAGATTCGCCTGTTTTTCGGAGGTCTTTTAAACAAATGAGATTTACACAAGAAGGAGGAAACAATGGTGTTTGAGACTCACTGTATGTCTTTTCCATGTCTTGTTATTCATCTATGCCAAGATAAATTCAATTTTTGATTCTAGGGCACCTTTAATATAACTCTGATTGTGTGCATCAGAAAGAAGAAAGTCATATACACCTAGGATGGCTTGAGGGTGAGTAAAGCTTGGGGTAATTTTCAGTTTAAAATAACTTGTTACTCGACACCCTTGCTTCATTTAGTATACGTAGATCCATGAATATGCTAATTAGCCCCGCCTCCACTCACTCACACGAGCTCAAAGATCTACTTGGCCAACTTTTCTGTAGTAAACACTGAACAGTGGCAAGTGAAAAATCAGCCATAATGTTTGAAGCAGAAACTGTATATTGTGTATATAACTGTATAGAAAGTGTATGTGTTAAATATATTTATAACAAATAAACATAATCTATAAATAAAATCATTTTGTCATTTTAAGTCATAAAGTGGTTGGGATGCAATGCATCAGAAATAGAAAGCGGGCATCATCAGCTGAAGGCACACCGTGCCACAAAGGGCACTTACTCATGAAGACAGCTTTGTTAATTATAATGAAAGTGATCTAATTTTGGCACAATGCATATAGACGTGCCGATATTCAGTAATATGATATATCACGATAATGAATATGATGTAACAGCAGAAGTGCAGCGGTTACCCCGGAAACTCCGTAAACAAAGCAGCTGCAGTACTACAGTATTTAAAATGCTTCAAACAGCCATTCTTTTTTTTTTGTATTCACAATGTTGTTCATCACAGCACCAAATACTTAACACTTAAAAACTTAATAGGCTATTTATTTTCTAACTTAATCATTTTTATATTTTAATCTGGATTACAAATGTTCTGATTATTGTTCAATAACACTTGATGACCTAAGGCTCCATTACTTAACATGTTAATTCATTATTACCAAACTGACAATGAAAAATACTTTTATTATAGCATTTAAAACAGCATTTATTAATCTTAGTTAATGTTAATTTCTAGTTAATGTTTATTAACATTACAAAAATCAAAAGTTGGACCAAAAACTAACAATGATCAGTTGTATTTTTAACTAATATTAACAAAATAAATAAATAAATAAAAACTTCTGTTACAAATGTAGCTATTGCTCATTCTTAATCTTAGTTAATGCATTGACTAATGTTAAATAATGAGACCTTATACAGTGTTACCTGTTGTTCTTTATCATTCTTATACACTTTAATCTGTTTGAAACATTTTACTTTATTTTTTGTGTGTACTGCTTTATTGTATTTAAATGTTCAGTTCTTTTTGTTATAAGAAAAAAGAATTCTTAAACCTGTTATAGTATGACAACACTTTTTTGCAACTTATTTCAATACCGTGATAATAACGTATACCGTTATAAAAGCTTAAGCAATTATCGCAACATGAAAATTTGATTCTCGCATATGAGGCATAGTAAATGCATGAACGTCGTCACTGCACAGAAGAACAACTGCAGCACAAAAAAACAGATGGTTGCATAAGGACAGATATTCTCACATACATGTCAGGAGAATATTGAGAATGTGCCAGACATGCCTTCATAACAAAATTCCTCATGCTGTGCTTATGGGAGAACATTTGGATTTGATGGTTTCTGGCACAAGGGGGCAAATTCATTCCATTAATAGAATATGTAAAGTTCCCAAATTTGCTATCTTACCTTTGGGTAAAAAGAGATTAGCCATCATCGAGGAATTAGTGAATACAAGTGGCACACAATTACACAGACACATAACCACTCTAATGTGCTGTCGGGGCTGCTTAATGGAGAAGAGGGCACAGGGTCCTGAGGGGACACGCATACACAACCCCTCCAGCTCAAAGTCAAGACACAGGACAGATAAATGGATTTAGCCTGCAGGCAATTTCAATTAAAGAGCAGAAAAAATGTAGAGACAGAAAGGATGAGAAAAAAGAGGACACTTGGCAATGTCATGGATTGCAGAGGAAGGATTTAGTGTAGAAATGAAACAAACTATGGAAAGCACATGTTCTGTCAATAACATAGTGGAAAAAAGGCATTAATTGCGATGCCTCTGTGACAGATTAACCTGGTACTCTCAGGTAGATTTAGGCAGTGATGAATAGTACATGAGCAAAGAGGAAATGCATCTGCCTAATGACCCAAGTGTTTGATGAAAAATTCAGCAGGAAGCCTGAACAGAAGAATCTCTCTGACAATAAACTCCAGATTACCTTGACGAACACCAGCCCTCGCACGGTCTTCAGGAAGAGCACCGCCCCCATGGATAAGACGTACACCCTGGAGTAGTACTGTACGTACGGATTCAGTCGCATGCTGTCGCTCTCGGCGGTCTCGTTCCCCTGCAGCAGCGAGGAATTCTGCAGGGACAAAGGAACATCACCTTGGAAACATGATCCTTCCCTAGAGATTCCCAACATACCAGCTGAACTGCGTGCACGAGTCCCAGTCTCAATTATTTTACAGAATGCGAGTTAACTGCAACATCTGTTGCCGTGATTGTCCCTCTGAGTAAATCGTGTGGAGTCTGGCACTTCTAATTAGTTTCGGGATTGATGTTCATTTCAGCTAAGCATCAAAAGTCGGCGATTCAAGCTGGCTTGCCTTAAAGGAATAATTCACCCAAAAATGAAAATTGTAATTGTTTCGCCATCATGTCGTTTTCAAACCTGACTTATTTTCTTCCATGAAAGTCATAATGAGAAATTCAGAAGAATGTGAGCAAGTATGATGAAATTATTCTTTTGAAGCAGTGAATTGGTTGGTTGATAATTCATTCACACTGAGCAGAATTTCTGGTCCGAAACAAGGCCAGAATCAGATTTACCTCATATTGTAACATAGGCAAAAGTAATTTTTTCAATTAATAACTGTACCGAAACTGCTACTTTTCAGGAAATAATGATGTAAAAAAAATATTTTTTACATAGTTTTCAAAGTTGATATTATGGCTTTATATATGATCATATACTTGCATGTGGGATTATATTATCATTTTACCAAAATCGGGCTCAAATAAAGTTTTTGACCAGCGAATTTCCATCATTAGCATAGGCACGTGCCTAGAATACCTATGCATAAATCCAGCCCTACATATAAGTGAGTAAATGATGACAGATTGTTATTGTTGGCTAAACTATCCTTTTTTAAATGGCAGAAACTCAAAGCAGTGAGACTGGTTTACCCCGCTGCCCTGCCTGATCCAGTGACTCAGCCACCAGTTGCTGAAGGCGATACTGCCTGTGGTGAAGAGGAAGAGGAGGATGTTTACAATGAAGGCCAGAGACCCTCCGGCAGCCTTGATGTAAGCAGCATACACGGGCCAGGCCACGGCCCCAGTCCCCTTTTCCTCCGCCTGCATGAGCTGTTCTGTGAGGTGCACATCAAACAACAGAAAGAGAGAGAAGAACAACAAAGAAGTGTGACTCACCCACTGATGTTAGCTCAACTAAGCACACACTGTTATTCTCAGATTAAACAGTGCTTCTCGACTGACAGGCCATGATCCCAAGATAGGTCACATGTTGGCTAGCGCAACATCTGAACAAACTACAAAAGATCAATTTATTTGCTGGATGCTTATATATTTAGTATAACAGTCATGGAATGTTTGTATCACTAAGCTTATGCTTGCATAATTTCAGATCAGTGTATGTGAGCGAGCTTTTGTATGTGCGTGAACTTTTTTGGTAATGGGTTAATGGAGTCACCATTTTTTTGGTAATGGGTTAATGGAGTCGCCACTTTTTTGGTAATGGGTTAATGGAGTCGCCACATTTTTGGTAATGGGTTAATGGAATTGCCACTTGAAATGCAATGAAGATGCAAAAGTTACATTTCTTGTTATTTTTTTGGTAATGGGTTAATGGAGTCGCCACTTTTTTGGTAATGGGTTAATGGAGTCGCCATTTTTTTGGTAATGGGTTAATGGAGTCGCCACTTTTTTGGTAATGGGTTAATGGAGTCACCATTTGAAATGCAATGAAGATGCAAAAGTTAAACTTCTTGTTATTTTTTGGTAATGGGTTAATGGAATCGCCACTTTTTTGGTAATGGGTTAATGGAGTCGCCACTTTTTTGGTAATGGGTTAATGGAGTCACCATTTGAAATGCAATGAAGATGCAAAAGTTAAACTTCTTGTTATTTTTTGGTAATGGGTTAATGAAATCGCCAATTGAAATGCAATGAAGATGCAAAAGTTACATTTCTTGTTATTTTTTGGTAATGGGTTAATGGAGTCGCCACTTTTTTGGTAATGGGTTAATGGAATCGCCACTTGAAATGCAATGAAGATGCAAAAGTTACATTTCTTGTTATTTTTTTGGTAATGGGTTAATGGAGTCGCCACTTTTTTGGTAATGGGTTAATGGAGTCACCAATTGAAATGCAATGAAGATGCAAAAGTTACATTTCTTGTTATTTTTTGGTAATGGGTTAATGGAGTCGCCACTTTTTTGGTAATGGGTTAATGGAATCGCCACTTGAAATGCAATGAAGATGCAAAAGTTACATTTCTTGTTATTTTTTAGTAATGGGTTAATGGAGTCGCCACTTTTTTGGTAATGGGTTAATGGAGTCACCATTTGAAATGCAATGAAGATGCAAAAGTTAAACTTCTTGTTATTTTTTGGTAATGGGTTAATGGAATCGCCACTTGAAATGCAATGAAGATGCAAAAGTTACATTTCTTGTTATTTTTTGGTAATGGGTTAATGGAGTCGGCACTTTTTTGGTAATGGGTTAATGGAATTGCCACTTGAAATGCAATGAAGATGCAAAAGTTACATTTCTTGTTATTTTTTTGGTAATGGGTTAATGGAGTCGCCACTTTTTTGGTAATGGGTTAATGGAGTCACCACTTGAAATGCAATGAAGATGCAAAAGTTACATTTCTTGTTATTTTTTGGTAATGGGTTAATGGAGTCGCCACTTTTTTGGTAATGGGTTAATGGAGTCACCATTTGAAATGCAATGAAGATGCAAAAGTTAAACTTCTTGTTATTTTTTGGTAATGGGTTAATGAAATCGCCACTTGAAATGCAATGAAGATGCAAAAGTTACATTTCTTGTTATTTTTTGGTAATGGGTTAATGGAGTCGCCACTTTTTTGGTAATGGGTTAATGGAATCGCCACTTGAAATGCAATGAAGATGCAAAAGTTACATTTCTTGTTATTTTTTTGGTAATGGGTTAATGGAGTCGCCACTTTTTTGGTAATGGGTTAATGGAGTCACCACTTGAAATGCAATGAAGATGCAAAAGTTACATTTCTTGTTATTTTTTGGTAATGGGTTAATGGAGTCGCCACTTTTTTGGTAATGGGTTAATGGAATTGCCACTTGAAATGCAATGAAGATGCAAAAGTTACATTTCTTGTTATTTTTTGGTAATGGGTTAATGGAGTCGCCACTTTTTTGGTAATGGGTTAATGGAATCGCCACTTGAAATGCAATGAAGATGCAAAAGTTACATTTCTTGTTATTTTTTAGTAATGGGTTAATGGAGTCGCCACTTTTTTGGTAATGGGTTAATGGAGTCACCATTTGAAATGCAATGAAGATGCAAAAGTTAAACTTCTTGTTATTTTTTGGTAATGGGTTAATGGAATCGCCACTTGAAATGCAATGAAGATGCAAAAGTTACATTTCTTGTTATTTTTTGGTAATGGGTTAATGGAGTCGGCACTTTTTTGGTAATGGGTTAATGGAATTGCCACTTGAAATGCAATGAAGATGCAAAAGTTACATTTCTTGTTATTTTTTTGGTAATGGGTTAATGGAGTCGCCACTTTTTTGGTAATGGGTTAATGGAGTCACCACTTGAAATGCAATGAAGATGCAAAAGTTACATTTCTTGTTATTTTTTGGTAATGGGTTAATGGAGTCGCCACTTTTTTGGTAATGGGTTAATGGAGTCACCATTTGAAATGCAATGAAGATGCAAAAGTTAAACTTCTTGTTATTTTTTGGTAATGGGTTAATGAAATCGCCACTTGAAATGCAATGAAGATGCAAAAGTTACATTTCTTGTTATTTTTTGGTAATGGGTTAATGGAGTCGCCACTTTTTTGGTAATGGGTTAATGGAATCGCCACTTGAAATGCAATGAAGATGCAAAAGTTACATTTCTTGTTATTTTTTTGGTAATGGGTTAATGGAGTCGCCACTTTTTTGGTAATGGGTTAATGGAGTCACCACTTGAAATGCAATGAAGATGCAAAAGTTACATTTCTTGTTATTTTTTGGTAATGGGTTAATGGAGTCGCCACTTTTTTGGTAATGGGTTAATGGAATTGCCACTTGAAATGCAATGAAGATGCAAAAGTTACATTTCTTGTTATTTTTTTGGTAATGGGTTAATGGAGTCGCCACTTTTTTGGTAATGGGTTAATGGAGTCACCACTTGAAATGCAATGAAGATGCAAAAGTTACATTTCTTGTTATTTTTTGGTAATGGGTTAATGGAGTCGCCACTTTTTTGGTAATGGGTTAATGGAGTCACCATTTGAAATGCAATGAAGATGCAAAAGTTAAACTTCTTGTTATTTTTTGGTAATGGGTTAATGGAATCGCCACTTGAAATGCAATGAAGATGCAAAAGTTACATTTCTTGTTATTTTTTAGTAATGGGTTAATGGAGTCGCCACTTTTTTGGTAATGGGTTAATGGAGTCACCATTTGAAATGCAATGAAGATGCAAAAGTTAAACTTCTTGTTATTTTTTGGTAATGGGTTAATGGAATCGCCACTTGAAATGCAATGAAGATGCAAAAGTTACATTTCTTGTTATTTTTTAGTAATGGGTTAATGGAGTCGCCACTTTTTTGGTAATGGGTTAATGGAGTCACCATTTGAAATGCAATGAAGATGCAAAAGTTAAACTTCTTGTTATTTTTTGGTAATGGGTTAATGGAATCGCCACTTGAAATGCAATGAAGATGCAAAAGTTACATTTCTTGTTATTTTTTAGTAATGGGTTAATGGAGTCGCCACTTTTTTGGTAATGGGTTAATGGAGTCACCATTTGAAATGCAATGAAGATGCAAAAGTTAAACTTCTTGTTATTTTTTGGTAATGGGTTAATGGAATCGCCACTTGAAATGCAATGAAGATGCAAAAGTTACATTTCTTGTTATTTTTTAGTAATGGGTTAATGGAGTCGCCACTTTTTTGGTAATGGGTTAATGGAGTCACCATTTGAAATGCAATGAAGATGCAAAAGTTAAACTTCTTGTTATTTTTTGGTAATGGGTTAATGGAATCGCCACTTGAAATGCAATGAAGATGCAAAAGTTACATTTCTTGTTATTTTTTAGTAATGGGTTAATGGAGTCGCCACTTTTTTGGTAATGGGTTAATGGAGTCACCATTTGAAATGCAATGAAGATGCAAAAGTTAAACTTCTTGTTATTTTTTGGTAATGGGTTAATGGAATCGCCACTTGAAATGCAATGAAGATGCAAAAGTTACATTTCTTGTTATTTTTTAGTAATGGGTTAATGGAGTCGCCACTTTTTTGGTAATGGGTTAATGGAGTCACCATTTGAAATGCAATGAAGATGCAAAAGTTAAACTTCTTGTTATTTTTTGGTAATGGGTTAATGGAATCGCCACTTGAAATGCAATGAAGATGCAAAAGTTACATTTCTTGTTATTTTTTAGTAATGGGTTAATGGAGTCGCCACTTTTTTGGTAATGGGTTAATGGAGTCACCATTTGAAATGCAATGAAGATGCAAAAGTTAAACTTCTTGTTATTTTTTGGTAATGGGTTAATGGAATCGCCACTTGAAATGCAATGAAGATGCAAAAGTTACATTTCTTGTTATTTTTTGGTAATGGGTTAATGGAGTCGCCACTTTTTTGGTAATGGGTTAATGGAGTCGCCACTTTTTTGGTAATGGGTTAATGGAGTCACCATTTGAAATGCAATGAAGATGCAAAAGTTAAACTTCTTGTTATTTTTTGGTAATGGGTTAATGGAATCGCCACTTGAAATGCAATGAAGATGCAAAAGTTACATTTCTTGTTATTTTTTGGTAATGGGTTAATGGAGTCGCCACTTTTTTGGTAATGGGTTAATGGAATTGCCACTTGAAATGCAATGAAGATGCAAAAGTTACATTTCTTGTTATTTTTTGGTAATGGGTTAATGGAGTCGCCACTTTTTTTGGTAATGGGTTAATGGAGTCGCCACTTTTTTGGTAATGGGTTAATGGAGTCACCATTTGAAATGCAATGAAGATGCAAAAGTTAAACTTCTTGTTATTTTTTGGTAATGGGTTAATGGAATCGCCACTTGAAATGCAATGAAGATGCAAAAGTTAAACTTCTTGTTATTTTTTGGTAATGGGTTAATGGAATCGCCACTTGAAATGCAATGAAGATGCAAAAGTTACATTTCTTGTTATTTTTTTGGTAATAGGTTAATGGAGTCGCCACTTTTTTGGTAATGGGTTAATGGAGTCGCCACTTTTTTGGTAATGGGTTAATGGAGTCACCACTTGAAATGCAATGAAGATGCAAAAGTTACATTTCTTGTTATTTTTTTGGTAATGGGTTAATGGAGTCGCCACTTTTTTGGTAATGGGTTAATGGAGTCACCACTTGAAATGCAATGAAGATGCAAAAGTTAAACTTCTTGTTATTTTTTGGTAATGGGTTAATGGAATCGCCACTTGAAATGCAATGAAGATGCAAAAGTTACATTTCTTGTTATTTTTTAGTAATGGGTTAATGGAGTCGCCACTTTTTTGGTAATGGGTTAATGGAGTCACCATTTGAAATGCAATGAAGATGCAAAAGTTAAACTTCTTGTTATTTTTTGGTAATGGGTTAATGGAATCGCCACTTGAAATGCAATGAAGATGCAAAAGTTACATTTCTTGTTATTTTTTGGTAATGGGTTAATGGAGTCGCCACTTTTTTGGTAATGGGTTAATGGAGTCACCACTTGAAATGCAATGAAGATGCAAAAGTTACATTTCTTGTTATTTTTTTGGTAATGGGTTAATGGAGTCGCCACTTTTTTGGTAATGGGTTAATGGAGTCACCACTTGAAATGCAATGAAGATGCAAAAGTTAAACTTCTTGTTATTTTTTGGTAATGGGTTAATGGAATCGCCACTTGAAATGCAATGAAGATGCAAAAGTTACATTTCTTGTTATTTTTTAGTAATGGGTTAATGGAGTCGCCACTTTTTTGGTAATGGGTTAATGGAGTCACCATTTGAAATGCAATGAAGATGCAAAAGTTAAACTTCTTGTTATTTTTTGGTAATGGGTTAATGGAATCGCCACTTGAAATGCAATGAAGATGCAAAAGTTACATTTCTTGTTATTTTTTGGTAATGGGTTAATGGAGTCGCCACTTTTTTGGTAATGGGTTAATGGAGTCGCCACTTTTTTGGTAATGGGTTAATGGAGTCACCATTTGAAATGCAATGAAGATGCAAAAGTTAAACTTCTTGTTATTTTTTGGTAATGGGTTAATGGAATCGCCACTTGAAATGCAATGAAGATGCAAAAGTTACATTTCTTGTTATTTTTTGGTAATGGGTTAATGGAGTCGCCACTTTTTTGGTAATGGGTTAATGGAATTGCCACTTGAAATGCAATGAAGATGCAAAAGTTACATTTCTTGTTATTTTTTGGTAATGGGTTAATGGAGTCGCCACTTTTTTTGGTAATGGGTTAATGGAGTCGCCACTTTTTTGGTAATGGGTTAATGGAGTCACCATTTGAAATGCAATGAAGATGCAAAAGTTAAACTTCTTGTTATTTTTTGGTAATGGGTTAATGGAATCGCCACTTGAAATGCAATGAAGATGCAAAAGTTAAACTTCTTGTTATTTTTTGGTAATGGGTTAATGGAATCGCCACTTGAAATGCAATGAAGATGCAAAAGTTACATTTCTTGTTATTTTTTTGGTAATAGGTTAATGGAGTCGCCACTTTTTTGGTAATGGGTTAATGGAGTCGCCACTTTTTTGGTAATGGGTTAATGGAGTCACCACTTGAAATGCAATGAAGATGCAAAAGTTACATTTCTTGTTATTTTTTGGTAATGGGTTAATGGAGTCGCCACTTTTTTGGTAATGGGTTAATGGAATCGCCACTTGAAATGCAATGAAGATGCAAAAGTTACATTTCTTGTTATTTTTTTGTTAATAGGTTAATTTCGCCACTTTTAGGTTTAATAGGTTAAATCGCCACTTTTTTGGTAATGGGTTAATGGAGTCGCCACTTTTTTGGTAATGGGTAAATGGAGTCACCACTTGAAATGCAATGAAGATGCAAAAGTTACATTTCTTGTTATTTTTTTGTTAATAGGTTAATTTCGCCACTTTTAGGTTTAATAGGTTAAATCGCCACTTTTTTGGTAATGGGTTAATGGAGTCGCCACTTTTTTGGTAATGGGTTAATGAAGTCGCCACTTGAAATGTAATGAAGATGCAAAAGTTACAATGCAAAACCAGCTGAGAAGTGCTGGATTAAACAACCCTCACCTCCTTTATTGCTCTCAGCATGCGGCTTGGCTGCATCATTGACATGAAGGGGCCGCGGGCTGCTCTCCTCCTCTGCCCTCTGCTTGTTTTTCAGGTTATTCCTCACCAGGTTCTGGATGAAGGATGAACAGAAAAAAGAGAAAGAGCGAGACCTGGTAAAGAGCAACCCACAACTGATTACCGGGACGCATGAGCCAGAACAACGGCTGCTGGGTCATTAATACAGAGATCAGTGACAATGTCCCTCGGCTGTTACTCTCACAGATCAATTCACTTATAAATTACAAAAGCACAGCGTGAATTAACATTTCAAACCCGGTGGCTCTGCAGCCCATGGTTCATGAATTTTGCAGTGGGTGATGTAAGATGTTTTGTGAGTGTGTGACCCTGGTGTTTTCCCATAGGGCACAGCTGCTGCGGGCGGCATATCGCACCTCTTGCTGCACGCTGTTGAAAAGGGCAGCGTAGTTTCGGCCTTTCTCCATCAGCTGGACGTGTGTGCCGTGCTCTGCTATCTGGCCGTCCTTCATTAACACCACCTCATCACACTCTGGCAAGTACTGTAGAATAAACACACCCAGGGGAAAGGACATATAGAGTTAGGAGACCTTATGATACATTAACCTAACCATAAGCATAATAATATCATAGAGCAGAAGTCATTTCCTTGATAAAATAATGTTTTGAGAGAAATTTTATGTCTTTAAGATTTTAATAGGGATTCAGTTATCAGCTAATATTTACATAATATTTAAATTTTTTTATGTATAAGTAACAGTCAATATTGGATATATATATATATATATATATATATATATATATAGTTGCATGTGGAATTTTAAATTGTGCAGCTAATTTCCTCTATTTTTACTTTTCCGTCATCTAACGCTCACTTAAAACAAATCTTTATTGATTTAATAATTTAATTACACTGTTTTGTGTAATCTTTAGCAAAACTCAAAATAAATATCCATTTTTTAATAATGTTATAGCATTTAAAATGTTTCATTTTAGTTTGTAGGGTTTAATTTTTTTTTTTTTTAGACTAAACAGAATAGAATTTAAATATCTGTCATTTATCAGTTATCAGCAGTGTTAACTAAAATGATAAAAAATCATTTTTGTTAACTGAAATAAAGCTGAAATAAAATAAAATATTAAATATTAGATTAAAAACTTTAATTAAAATAAGAAATGTTGCCTTGGCAACTAACTGAAATAAAAAAAAAGTACTAAAATGATTAAAACTAAAACTGAAATAAAAATAAATCTAAATATGATTAAAAAAAAAAGTAAATTTACTAAAACTAACATTTTAAACTAAAATGAAAACTGAAAATCTAAAAATAAAAGCTAGTTCAAAATATTAATGAATACTTTAATCATATATAAATAATACTAAAATAACTGCTATTATATGAAATAAACAGGCTTATTGGTATTGGCCTAAATAATATATATAATAAATAACTAAATACATATTTTATTAGAGCAAAAAGGATTTAAAGCCATGCTGTATTATATGTGGGTCATTGATGAATAAGGTTTTTAAAAGTGTAAAAAACCATAATGGAGATATAATTAATTTTGAAGTTTTATTAAGTGTTAACAATGAGATTATGTGGTTTTTATAATCAATTAAATCTGCTTTTGTCATTTTTTACAAGATGGACAAAATTTGTCACCAAAAAAGTCATTCGGTTTAACCAAAATTTCAGTTTTACCGAATGACACTTTCGGTTATACCGAATGACGATATTTTCAAACAATGCTAACAGGTTG
Organism: Ancherythroculter nigrocauda; assembly: GCA_036281575.1. NCBI lineage: Eukaryota > Metazoa > Chordata > Actinopteri > Cypriniformes > Xenocyprididae > Ancherythroculter > Ancherythroculter nigrocauda. The sequence goes on from VTFQ01000023.1 coordinate 36,090,910, forward strand.
ATATCTAGCAAAATGACAATCAAACATTTTATATTTAGTACAAGTTTTTAAAATATTACAACATTTTCCATGTTTTATAGCGGTTGCACCGAATGACCTGATGTTTCGGGACATGCGTTTGATCAAGTGAAAACATGAATTTTTCAAATAGTTAAAAGAGAGTTAGTTACTTTACTTCACGACCATGTGGTCCTTTGCAGGTGTCTGAATGATGTCACATGATATTGATCACATGACTTGATCCAAAATGGTCCCTTTATATCGGTTACTCTGAATGACATCAATGAAATTCATTTTTCCGGACATTATTTCTCATAAGAAAGCAACGACTTCTACACATAATTTTAATACCATTTTGCACTATGTTGATATAAAATCATGCAAGAATAAAAAATAAATACATTTATTACATTTTAAGATATTTTAATCACAAATTAAATGGCCGTATTGGACGGTTAAACCGAATGACACTTTTGACACTTCAGAATGTCTTTATATGTAGGAAAATATAATTAAAACCTTTTGGATTCAATAAAAGAGATCTAGTTGTACTACCTTACATACTTTGGATGTCATATCTTTGTTTTTTTATTATTATTAAGGCTTTTGGACAAAAAAATGACCCGTCACGTCATTGACCCAAGTATAGTAATATCTGAAAGGATTTCCTTCATAATACAGCACTGCCTCTCACATGAACCATATTCATATATTCTCAGTGGAACTTGTTGGACGAGTACAATGTCACCTGTCCCAGTATGTGATTTGTTCTTTTGCTGTACATCACGTGCATTCATAAGCCTCTTGCCTGCAGTTGGTGCGTGACAAAGATGACAGTCCTGCCCTTGGCAGCGGGGCGGATGGCGCTGTGGAATAGGTGGGAGCCCACACGAGTGTCGACGGCGCTGAGGGGGTCATCGAGCAGAAGGATGGGTCTCTCGCTGTACAGCGCACGTGCCAGACTCACTCTCTGCCGCTGGCCGCCGCTCAGGTTGGCCCCTCGCTCTCCTATCTGCAGCAGACAATTCAATTCCAGCCACAGTAATGATTACTTTTTCAAGGCCGTTTACAATTGAAAAAGTAATATCATACAAGTGATTTGTGCGACCTTGATTGTATTTGTCGAGGTCAGAGATTATAATAATGTAGATACCTCAGTCATGTCGCCATATGGTAGCTCAATAATATCAGGGAATAAACAGCATGCCTCCAGAACAGCATTGTACCTGGTGAGAGATGCTTGCTTAATTTTAGAAGAAAGGCCCAAGTTATTTTTTTATGCATGAATACAGCTCCTTACTTTTCCTCAATGTACTGTTTTCCAAACAGGATGTTCTCCCTGAGGGAGTCGTTGAGGATCCAAGCCTGTTGAGCAACATATGCGAATTCTCCATTTACAGCTACGGAGCCGTCGAGAAGGGTCATCTAGACAGAAGGCGAAGAATCAAACCTATACATCTGCTTTCACCCTGCTGAGAAGACCAGCTGGTTTATGTCCAGGCTAGTTTATGATGGTTAAAGGGGTGGTTATAAAATAAATGCTTTTCATTATTTACTCTAATTTCGTGCCAAACCCATATGCTGTTATTTTCTCAGAGGAGTGCTCCTCTTTTCTGTAAAACAACAGCTGTCAAGAACTCCAAAGTTATACAATAAAACTACAAAAAGTCCCATAGACTTTCATTGAGGGGGTCAAAACTTTGCTATCACTATCACTAGCAAAGCTCAACGACTATCCTAGAACAACATGTTAAAACATGCTAGAAACATGCTAATTCATGCTATCTATATGCTAAAACATGCTGGCAACATGTTAATGCATGCTAGCAATGTGCTAAAACATGTTAACAACATGTTAATTCACGTTATCAGCATGCTAAAACATGATAGCAACATTATAAAAATGATAACATGTTATATAATGCCAGCAACATGTTAATTCATACTAGCAAAATGTTAAACATGCTAGCAACATCCTAAAAATACTAGTGACATGTTAATTCATACTAACAAAATGCTAATTCATGCTATCAACATGTTAAAAAATGCTAGCAACATGTTAATTCATGTTATCAGAATGTTAAAACATGCTAGCAACATCCTAAAAATGATATCAACATGCTAAAACATGCTAGCAACATGTTAATTCATGTTAAGACATGCTAGCAATGTGAAAACATACTAACAACATGATAATTAATGTTAGCATGATAAAACAAGTTAGCTACATGTTAATTCATGCTAGGACATGCTAGCAATGTGTGAAAACATACTAACAACATGTCAAAACATGCTAACAATATGCTAATTTGTGCTATCAACATGCTAAAACAGGCTAACAACATGTTAATTCATGTTATCAGCATGCTAAAACATGATAGCAACATTATAAAAATGATAACATGTTAGATCATTAAATCATACTTGCAAAATGCTAAACATACAAGCAACATCCTATTCTAGCGACATGTTAATTCATGCTAGAAACATGCTAATTCATGCTAGCAACATGTTAAAAATGCTTGGAACATGTTAATTCATGTTATCAGAATGTAAAAAAATGCTAGCAACATCCTAAAAATGCTAGCAACATGCTAATTCATGCTATCAAAATGTTAAACCATGTTAGCAACATATTAATTCATGCTATCAACATGCTGAAACATGCTAGCAGCATATTAATGCTGCTAAGACATGCTAGCAATGTGTGAAAACATGCTAACAACATGATAATTAATGTTAGCAACATGTTAAAACATGCTAGCAACATGCTAATTCATGCTAGCAATGCGCTAAAACATTTGAACAATATGCTAATTCGTGTTAACAACATGCTAAAACAAGATAATTCATGCTAGCAATGTGCTAAAACTTGTTAATTCATGCTAGCTATATCTGTCTGTCTGTCTTTCTTTCTTTCCACATCACTAAATTTAAAGCTTATAAAACTTTCAAACATTCATACGGCTTTGTCAAGCCAACATCAAAGTTTGTCTACAAACTTTTGAATGTAGTTTATTTTAAAATATAATTTATTTCTGTGTTCAAAGCTGAATTTTCAGCATCATTACTCCAGTCTTCAGTGTCACATGATCCTTCAGAAATCATTCTAATATGATGATTTCTTATTATCAATGCTGAAAACAGTTGTGCAAAGTTCAAAAGTACAGCATTTATTTGAACCTTGTAACATCCTAAATATCATTACTGACAATTTTGATCAATCTTTGCTGAATAAAATTATTAATTTCTAAAAAACAAAACAAAAAAACAATCTGACCCCAAACCATTGAATGGTAGTGCATGTAATGTCTCACCTGTCCCAGGAGAGCAGATAACAGTGAGCTCTTTCCACTGCCGACTCCACCACAAACCCCCACCAGTGAGCCCTGGATGCACAGCGCAGAAAGCAGGCCGTCAGAATACATCACAGATATTTTATAAAAATAGAATGAGTTTCTTGTTATGAAAAAACTACACGAGCCCTCTCTTTATGAACGGTTTTCCTGCAAGCAAGGGTTGAGTCGCCCATGAAAACCTTGTTTTCAAAACACATCTGACCTTTGACACTGAGCTATGTAGTGAACGTGAAACCTCACATGGAATGGTAAAAATATGCTGACAGTACCTTCCGGATGCTCAGCTCCATGCGATGCAGGGTTTTGTGCAGCGGCGGGCGGATGCTCTGGGTTGAGGAGATGGTGCTCTGCGGGCTCTCCTGCTCCATGTGTGTGAGAAGGTGCTCTGCGTTGGGTTCCTCGCTCTTTCCTTTGCTCTCCTCTGTGACGATGTATAATCTCAGTTTCTCCCTCCTCAAAACTCTCCTCATGCCTCCTCTTTTCTGCTGAACATGGCTCTTTTTTTTCTTCTTCTCCCAGACCAGTGTAGCATCTTTAAACTCCACTGCATTACAGGGATCTTCTGTTTTGACCGAGATCTGCTGCCTATCCTCCATCATGAAGAGCTTCTGTGGGTATAAGTGGAGGCATTAACACCGGGAACACCAAACCTGTTTGAAGGAATAGTTCTCATATAATACAAATTTTGGGTCACACTTTACACTGTGTTTCAAATTATTATGCAAGTGACATATCTGTAGGATTTCAGTACAATAAACATTCAGATTTTACTTTTTCAAAGAAAGTATTTGTTTGTTTGTTTTATTTTCCATATCTTTTTAGATAACTGGTATCAATCTCAGACAGGTTTGTTGAGTAGTTTGCCAGGTCTACTTAGGTAAATGGAAACCCTACTTAAAGAGGTTGTTCCACATTATTAAAGGGATAGTTCACCCACAAATGAAAATTTTATGTTTACCTGCTTACCCTCAGGGCATCCAAGATGAAGGTGAGTTTGTTTCTTCAGTAGAACACAGATGATGATTTTTAACTCCAACCTTTGCGGTCTGTCAGTCATATAATGCATGTCAATGGGAACCTCGTCTATAAGAGTAAAAAAAACACGACAGACAAATCCAAATTGAACCCTGTGGCTCGTGATGACACATTGATGTCCTAAGACACGAAACTATCGGTTTGTGCGAGAAACCGAACAGTATTTATATCATTTTTTACCTCTAAAACACCACTATATCCAACTGTGAGTGCGACAGATCACTTCCGTTGTCAGAGCGCGATCAGACCTCACACACCGGGTGCTGAACGCAGTTGGACATTGTGGTGTATTAGAGGTAAAAAAATTATATAAATACTGTTCGGTTTCTCGCACAAACCGATCGTTTCATGTCTTAGGACATCAATGTGTCGTCACGAGCCACAGGGTTTAATTTGGATTTGTCTGTTGTGTTTTTTTTTAACTTAAGACGAAGTTCCCATTGACACGCATTATACGACTGACAGACCGCAATGGTTGGAGTTAAAAATCATCATTTGTATGACCTATATTTATGTTTTGAAGTCATGCGCCCTCTAGCGGGCATAAAAATCATGACAGTGTCGTGTTACGTCTGTCGTCATGAAATGACGTATGACTGTCATTACCAATCAAAATGCGTGTTCATTTAAATACAATATGTGGATTTTTACACCATTTCTCCTATTTCCATTTAGCAAAACTAATTTTTTTATTAACGACTACACCCACCCCCATCCCTAAACCTAACCTTAGTGATTTATAGCGCATAGACACTTTATGAGCACATGCATTCCCTGGGATCGAACCCACGATCGCATGATCACATGATCACATGATTGCATATTGTTATTGCAATGCTCTACCAATTGAGCTATGCGAAACCCGAAACATGAAGCAGATAAAAGGGAACAACGCATTAAAATGAAAGTGTCCTGTTGTCAAAAGGGGTGCAATTTTAGCAAATGCTCCTATGGGTCGTATTTCATGCATTAAAATGAAAGTGTCCTGCTGTCGATAGGGGCGCCACTTTAGAAAACGCTCCTATGGGTCTTCTCTTATGGGAAGTGACAAACGACCTATATGGTCGTATTGGTTGGAGAACATGTTGTACATCTTGGATGCCCTGGGGGTAAGCAGATAAACATCAAATTTTCATTTTTGGGTGAACTAACCCTTTAAGCAAGTCACATTTCTCATGCAATATGGTGAGGAAGAAAGATCTTACTGAAGATGAAAAGCATGAAATGGTGCAAAAGGCATGAAAACAACTAATATTGTGTGAAAACTGAATGGAGATTATCGAACTATCATAAGAATTGTGAGTAATTTACAGCACAAGAGAACTCGGTGGAAGAACCTCTTTAAGTAGGGTTTCCATTTACCTAAGTAGAGTTGGCAAACTACTCAACAAACCTGTCTGAGATTGATACCAGTTATCTAAAAAGATATGAAAAATAAAACAAACACTTTCTTTGAAAAAGTAAAATCTGAACTGAAATCCTACTGATATGTAACTTGCATAATAATTTGGAACACAGTGTAGTTTAGGGTCCAATTCGCACTTTTAACTATGACTCTGCTGCTTAATAGTAAGTAAGGTAGTTGTTAAGTTTAGGTATTGTTCCACTGAAAGCAATTAATGTTTGGAAAAACATGAGGGTGAGAAAATAACAGCAGATCAGCCGTTTCTGTTTCTTTTGTGTGTGTGGATGTGCTTTTGACCTGAAATCGTTTCACGGCCACGGAGCCCTCGGATAAAGCACGCACTGCCAAGGGCGTGACCTTTAGAGCAAAGGTCATGGAGTTGAAAACAGCAACAACGGTGAAGGCCTGTGTGTTGTGACAGAAATTAAAACAGGTCTCTGTGAGTTCAAGTTCGCTGTTGTTTATGAGCCTCGGCTAGAAAGCGAAAAGCAGAAATATGGCTTAACCTGTGCTGCCGTGAGATCATAACCCAGAGACATGTGAAGAGTGAACGTGCACACGCTGGCTATCACCACCACGACTGGAGCCACGCCCACCGTCAGGCTCTGAACACAGCCGGCCCACTCCAGTATCCTCCTCTCTTCTGATCGAACCTCTGGAGACACAAACAGAGGAGTCGTCAAAGAAGCAAGAGAACCGTTTTCTGTCAGTGTTTGAGCTTGACAACTGTACTGCTAACAGGGGAGACTCTCAAATTGTCCTGGGCTCAGTTGAATAAACTGCTAGTCATTTAATATTTCCATTAAGACTGATTACAACATTGCACAACAGGAAAATGTATAATAATAATAATAAAAAATAAATAAATTAAGAACTGTATACAATTAACACAAATAACTTGACTTAAGCTAAAAAAAAATCAATTTTTCTAATTCATTTTTTATCATTAAAATAACAACTTAAGTGAAAAACATTTTGGACTGAGCACTACAACAAACATGTAGCAAATCAGCAGTAGGGGGTGTGTCCACTCATGATGGGGGAGGAGAGAGTTAGCCAATCAGCGGTAGGGGGTGTGTCCACTCATGGTGGGGGAGGAGAGTTAGCCAATCAGTGGTAGGGGGTGTGTCCACTCATGGTGGGGTAGGAGAGTTAGCCAATCAGCGGTAGGGGGCGTATACAATCATGATGTGGGAGGAGAGAGAGTGAGCCAATCAGCAACAGGGGGACGTATACACTCAAGATGAAGGAGGAGAGTGAGCCAATCAGCAGTAGGGGGCGTGTCCACTTATGATGGTGAGGAGAAAGAGTGAGCCAATCAGCAGGAGGGGGCGTGTCCACTCATGATGAGGGAGGAGAGAGAGTGAGCCAATCAACAGGAGGGGGTGTGTCCACACATGATGAGGGAGGAGAGAGTGAGCCAATCAGCAGGAGGGGGTGTGTCCACTCATGACGAGGGAGGAGAGGGAGTCAGCCAATCAGCAGTAGGGGGCATCTTGCGCATGACACGGCATTCAAGTTAAAAAAAAAGTTCAACTTTTAAAAAGCGCATCTATAGACCTACGTCTTGCATTTTTAACAGCAAAAACGTATTCTGTGTGAACCGGCCTTAAGGGAGTCAGTTCGGTTATATAATGCATTAGTTATTCTCTCTTGAAACTGGACTGTGTATGAACAGAATCATATTGTCTGTGCTCCAAACAAGACTGGAAACCTGCTGTGTGAATGTAGCCGTATTGTGTTTCCGTCCTACAATGTACTTTCTAATTTACAGGAGCCAAACTATGTCCAATCCGGTGGTAACACTGAGAAGTGCGACTGTAATGGAAGACAGATTGTAATCATAAATGGGATGTTGCAGTAGATGGGAATGTTGAGGCACTGGATGGTGTCCAAGTGCCCCATTTCACCCTCCTTCTGCTGCATTAATATTTGTCTCCCGACTGCCCGCAAGCTGGCACATTCATTCAGTGCCGCTCTCTGGCTCATGGCCAAAATGTTTTGCTGCTGGTCTAAACAACCAGAAGCACTGGACGTAATCTCTGAAAACATTGCTGGATCTCCATATTTCAGATATAGAAGATGTTAATCTATGCAGGTTGTGATATTTTATTCATAAGTGCACGCAAAAAAAAGAAAGTGTAAATAGAAGACAGAAGGTCATGCATCCTTCATTTCTGCTCAGCTACATAACAGGCAATATCTGATGTGAAAATGGATTATTAAAGCAGTATATCCCATTTCAAAGTTTTAAATCAATCATTGCCTACATATGCAGTGAATTTTTGAACATTTAGGACACAACTTAAAATTAAAAATTTTTTTTTTACATTCAAAATACCAAAACAAGTACCATTTGTTATAAAGAAAGGATAGTACAAGCAAAATTTTCAAGAAAACATTTTACTGAAAGAGGTTATAAATAATAAATTTATGACTAAATATACCATTCAAAGTCATATTTGGTTTATGTCATGTACTGCACCTGCAATTACTAGATTTGATATTTCGTTTTCTATGCAATGATTCAATAGTTCATACATTTTTAAAGGGTGACTTAAGTGTTTTTGAAAAAAGTCTCTTCTGCTCACAAAAAATATATATGTATTCTAATATATGATGCTCACATCATATATTAGAATACATTCTAATATATGATGATTTGGTGCTGAAGAAACTTATTGAAAACAGTTGCTTAACTGCTTAATATTTCATTCAGGATTCTTTGATTAATAAAAAGGTTTTAAAAAAACAGCATTTATTTGAAATAGAAATCTTTTGCAACTTTATAAATGTCTTTACTGTCACTTTTGATCAATTTAATGCATCCTTGCTGAATAAAAGTGTTCATTTCTTTCAAAATGAAAAAGAAAAAACGTACTGACCCCAAACCTTTGAATGGTATTGTATATGCACGTCACCCAAATTATTATCTAACATTCAACAAAGTCAAACCGCTCCAAAGGCATCATGGAATAAAGAGCGCTAAATGCTTTGTAAATGAATCTTGAAGCTCAGGGACTGTCAGGACATTTCAGTGACTGAGGAATGAGGAAGGACAGAGCCAAGACAGTGGATTAGGAAACTTGAGATTGTTCCTTTGAATGCAGTGTAAAGCCACAGAGATGATCCTTTGATTTCCATGGAGACTATGACATCTCAGCGCTCAGACAAACAGGAAGTGAGCATATAATGATGGTGACTGAGTCAGTCCAACTGTGTGAGTGGGTGTAGTTGAGCACTGTCTTACTTTGAATGTTTTGGGCGAACACCATCTCCCAGCAGTACATCTTAATGAACTTAATACAGCCCAGGATCTCATTCATGAGTCGGACGCGCCGGTCCGTAACCACCACACACTTCTTACGGAAATACGCTGTCATGCGGGAGGCCAGCATCTGTGGGAAATAATTACTATGTGAAGAACAACCTGTACAGGCAGTCACAAGGCTACAGTGTGTCCTGACACAAAGGGAAATCCCCCGAGTAAAACTATTAATGTACGGCACAAAAATTACAGAATGTTCAGATTTTCTGCTCAAAAACATTTTTGTGACCTTTTAATGCAGCCCAAATGACATCTAAACTACTGCCGCATGCATGAAACCCTCTTCCCTGGCATGCTCATCATAACATCACCATATTTTAAAATATAATTGAATCTGACTTCTTCATATTTTGTTATTAAATGAGTTTAGAAGACCTTTTGACTTCCAGTCTTAAAGCTTCAGGCAATTTTTAGCTAGTCTGGATGGTTAGATTTTAAATGTCTCTACATATAAGAGGATCTTGAATTCAATTCTGAACTATATGTGATTTCTCATTTTAGAGCTGCATTCTGAACTCTTTGTAAGCTGCCAGCTAGACGCTATTGGAGTAGTCAAATCTAGATGTAACAAATGCATTAAAAAGTTTCTCATTGTCAGAAGGAGAGAGAATATCACACACTCACATGGTTCTGAGGATAAGATGCTGTTTCAGTAACAATGCTAATGTGTTTTTTAAAACTGAGGTCACTGCTGTCAAACATGATTCCTAAGTTCTTGACCTGATTACTGGATTTTAGATATGGAGCAATAGATGTTCTCCGTGCGTCATTACAGATAACAAGTACATCTGTCTTATCTTTGTTTAGCTGTAGAATGTTTTGTGACATCCACAGTTTTATGCTTTCTATGCAGTCCAGCAGGGTGGAAAATGGAAACCTAGTGCAAGAGTTGCATGTCATATGCATACTGATGAAAGGAAATATTGTACTAATTAAAAACACCAGCTAAAAGAAGCATGTATAGGTTAAACTTTAGAGGACCCAAAACTGAGCCTTGAGGAACACCATATGATGTAACACCAGGAGGTGTAGGTTTCCAGTGCAATATAGCTGCTTAAGTAGGATCTGAACCAGTCTAAGACAGGACCTGACAGACCCAACCCAGTTCTGAAGTCGGTCGGGTAGAATCTCATGATCAACGGTGTCAAAAGCAGCACTCGGATCTAAACGAGAATGCCAAATAACCCAAATAGTCCCATCATTTAAAACCTTAATCAAAGCTGTTTCTGTGCTGTGGTTTGCACATTTGAGCTGTATGGATGGACATTATTATTCAATAATTTAACCAATAATTGGAAGATTACAGATTTGTCTGTTGTTACTGAGGACAGTAACTGGGTCAATGACGTGATGGGTCATTTTTTTGTCCAAAGGCCTTAATAATAATAAAACACCAAGATATGACATCCAAAGAATGTGAGATAGTACAACTAGATCTCTTTTATTGAATCCAAAAGGTTTTAATTATATTTTGCTACATTTAAAAGTATTTTAAAGATTTTGAAGCGTCAAAAGGTCATTCGGTTTAACCGTCCAAAGCCCAATACAGCCATTTCATTTGAGATTAAAATATCTTAAAATGTAATAAATGTATATATTTTTTTATTCTGGCATGATTTTATAACATCATATATCAACATAGTGCAAAACTGTATTAAAATTATGTGTAGAAGTCGTTGCTTTGTTATGAGAAAGAATGTCCAGAAAAATGAATTTCATTGATGTCATTCGGAGTAACCGATATAAAGGGACCATTTTGGATCAAGTCATGCGGTCAGTATCATGTGACATCATTCAGACATCTGCAAAGGACCACATGCTCATGAAGCAAAGTAACTAACTCTCTCTTAACTATTTGAAAAAATTAATGTTTTCACTTGTTCATACGCATGTCCCGAAATATCAGGTCATTTGGTGCAACCGCTATAAAACATGAAAAATGTTGTAATATTTTAAAAACTTGTAGTAAATATTAAATGTTTGATTGTCATTTTGCTAGATATCAGCCTGTTAGCATTGTTTGAAAATATCGTCATTTGGTAAAACCGAAATTTTGGTTAAACCGAATGACTTTTTAGTGACAAATTTTGTCCATCTTGTAAAAAATGAGTTAATTGATCATAAAAACCACATAATCTCATTGTTAACACTTAATAAAACTTCAAAATTAATTAAATCTCCATTATGTTTTTTTACACTTTTGTTCATCAATGACCCAACTACAGCAGGGCCTAACAATTACAGTTTGCTCTATGAATCTTGCTTCAATATGTCTGGTAATAAGCAGTTTATAACTGTTTTGAGAAATTTAGTGAGTAACGGGTCGAGAGAGCAGCTAGAGGAATTCATGCGTGATATGATGTGTTTAAGTATATTGAGGCTGACAGCTTAATTTTTTGATCAGATTGATTGAGGTGTTTACATGAAGTCTTTTCAGTCCAATTAGGCCATCAATCCAATTACAATAATTTTTGCTATCAAACTGTCCTCTAAGGAAAATCTATGTCACATGTGAGGAAAAGAAAAAAAAAGTGATTTGAGCCACATTCAGATTCGTTAACATATCCTGTAAATGCATTTAATTCATTACCAAAGGCATTAGATATGCTTATCTTACCATGGTGGGATAGAAGATGATAAAAATGGCTGATCCCACGAGTGCAGTTGGTCCTAAGAAATAGGTGGTGTATGACAGACCCAGAATTCCAACAAGAGGCCCTCCGGCCAGCAGACAGCCCACTGAGACCGCCTCATACAGACGCTGTCCATCACTGGAGCAAATGTTTACCAGCTGAAAGAGTAAACAGTATGAGTCACTCAAAACTAAAACATGCCATGCACCACCATGCTTTATAGCACTCAGAGCTCACAAACACACACCCATTTCGGTTTTAAAGGGCTAAAAGCACACGTGACGAGCCATGAAAAGAGGGCTAAAACTACATAGAGGACCTGAACCCTCTCAGATGTTATTTTTCCTCTACATTCGAGCAAACAAGGCATGACCTGAGAAGCTGTTCTCGCAATATTGAAATTCTTAGTGGAGAAACTTGCTTATAAGAGTGCTGTTCCTAATGAATAGTTTACTATTTATTACGGGAGTATTAACACACAGCTCACCTCTCCTGTGCTGACGTCTTTAGTGCTGCGCAGTCGGAGGATCTTCTGGAAGGCAAAAGTGAGCGCGGCTCCCCTGAGGCGTGCGGCCGTGCGGTAGTTGACAGCCCACATGAAAGCCAGAGACCAGGAGCGTGTCAGTTCCATGAGGAAAATCCCCCCGACCAAAGCCAGGCCGTACGGCAGCTTCACCTCTGAGCATTGAGAATACTCGAGCAGGGCTCGGATCAGCAGAGCCTGAGAATAACATGGCACAACAAGGATGCTGAGGGAGGAGACAGGTGTACAAAGACTTTTCAGAGCATTTTTTTATTTGAACAGAATCAAAATTACATGAGAATGGTTTCAGAGGTGAGCTTTGAGGTTTTAAATGGTATCAGAACATCCTCTGACTTCTGCTGGGGTCATGAATCAAGCACTGCTCATAGGAAAACACCTTTCTTTAACTCTGTCTCAAAATATTATATATAGTGGGCAATGACGTGACGCGTCTTTTTTGTCCAAAGGCCTTAATAATAATAAAACACCAAGATATGACATCCAAAGTATGTAAGGTAGTACAACTAGATCTATTTTACTGAATCCAAAAGGTTTTAATTATATTTTGCTACATATAAAAGTATTTTAAAGATTTTGAAGCGTCAAAAGGTCATTCGGTTTAACCGTCCAATACAGCCATTTCATTTGTGTTTAAAATATCTTAAAATGTAATAAATGTAAATATTTTTTATTCTGGCATGATTTTATAACATCATATATCAACATAGTGCAAAATGGTATTAAAATTATGTGTAGAAGTCGTTGCTTTGTTATGAGAAAGAATGTCGGGAAAAATGAATTTCATTGATGTCATTCGGAGTAACCGATATAAAGGGACCATTTTGGATCAAGTCATGCAGTCAGTATCATGTGACATCATTCAGACACCTGTAAAGGACCACATGGTCGTGAAGTACAGTTACTAATTCTCTCTTAACTATTTGAAAAATTCATGTTTTCACTTGATCATACGCATGTCCCAAAACATCAGGTCATTCGGTGCAACCACTATAAAACATGGAAAATGTTGTAATATTTTAAAAACTTGTACTAAATATTAATTGATTGTTGTTTTGCTAGATATCAGCCTGTTAGCATTGTTTGAAAATATCGTCATTTGGTATAACCAAAAGCGTCATTCGGTAAAACCGAAATTTTGGTTAAACCGAATGAAAATTTGCTGTCAAATTTTGTCCATCTTGTAAAAAATGACAAAATCAGTGTTAATTGATTATAAAAAACACATAATCTCACTGATAACACTTAATAAAACTTCAAAATTAATTATGTCTCCATTATGTTTATGCATTATTCATCAATGACCCATATATACATGTAAATAATATTCAGTAAGGACCCATTACATTCATCAGAAGAGACAGCAAAAGATATTATCTATTGTACTTTCTATTGATTAAAGTATCTTGAAAAAATGAATCACACTTTCCACAAAAATATTAAGCAGCACAACTGTTTTCAACATTGATAATAATCAGAAATGTTTCTTGAGCATCAAATCATCATATTAGAATGATTTCTGACACTGAAGACTGGAGTAATGTCAGCTTTGATCACAGGAATAAATTACAGTTTACAATATATTACAACAGAAAGCAGTTGTTTAAAGCTGTGGGAAAGAGTGGTGAGGGAATATTCAATTTCTGACATGAAAAGAGCATTAAAATTGACTGCAAATAAACAAGCGTGCCGCAGAGACAATGGCTGACCCGTGCAACACTAAACAAATCAACGCAAGGAAATAAGTGTGCTATTTTGTAACATATAATCCCTGATAATGCTATTAAGCGAATGCTGTCAGGGGCATGTGCAGCCTTGTGTGGAGAAATAAAATTAACAGCTGCGCTCCCAACAGCGGCGCAGTAAGAAACTCCCAGCTACACCAAAATAAATCCCCTCATAGTGAAACTAATAAGATCAAAAATGTGTTTTTTTGGGGAGAATTTTCTAATCCTAACTCTAAATCACTCTTTGTTGAATAAAGATCTAAGCTCATTTGGCAACAAAATATAAAGCAGCAGGCAATAACTTGAATAATATGAATAACACGCCCCCTGGACCATGGAATATCCAGACAAACGTCACAATCCTGTGGATTAAGTAAGAGAAAGTATGAAAAACCTCTGCTTTCCATTATAAATTTCATTCTGAATCAGCATGAGCTGCAAATATAATCTCTCAAATTTATCCCTTGAATATGAAACTGTTCATAATTGTGTGCAGGTATGTTTTCTGTGTGTCCTGAACCATCAAAGTTCATGGGCGCGCTTCCACTGCCACACTACATTCATTATTATGCACAATTAAAGGCACAATTCATCCATAAAAAAACTTCCCATCATTATTTTCTCACCCTCGCATCATTACATTTCTTCCATGGAACACACACACCCACACACAAAATCTTTTTTTTTTTCATCCAACAAGAATTTAATATGATGATCACTGACTGTCAAGATCCAAATAGGAAGTGAGTCACACAAAGATATTACAACATAATGACTACATACAGTATATAATGCTTTCTGTCCTTTTGGATCTTGGAAGCCTGTGATCACTATGAATATGCTATAGAAAAAGTCTGTCAAGATTCTTAAACATTGTCCATTTGTTTATTATTTATGGGTAAACTATCCCTGTAAGTTAGGGTCTGGATAGGGGAACAGGTCAAAGGTCAGCATGCAAGTAAACCCAAAACCTGGGTCTGGTTGCATAAACTGTTAAGACTTCAGTCATTTTTTATTTCTTTAAGACTGTTCATATCTTTTTTAACTCTGTTACATAAAAACGTAGATTGGTCACATTAGATGGGCCATTGACGAGTAAGGTTTTTAAAAGTGTTTAATTAATTTTGAAGCTTTATTATGTGTTAACAATGAGATTATGTGGTAATTAGAATCTTTTGTCATTTTTTACAAGACGGATCACCAAAAAAGTCATTCGGTTTAACCAAAATTTCGGTTTTACCGAATGACACTTTTGGTTATACCGAATGACGATATTTTCAAACAATGCTAACAGGCTGATATCTAACAATCAAGGACAATCAAATATTTAGTACAAGTTTTTAAAATATTACATCATTTTCCATGTTTTATATTGTACCGAATGACCTGATGTTTCGGGACATGCGTATGATCAAGTGAAAACATGAATTTTTCAAATAGTTAAAAGAGAGTTAGTTACTTTGCTTCATGACCACGTGGTCCTTTGCAGGTGTCTGAATGATGTCACATGATACTGACCACATGACTTGATCCAAAATGGTCCCTTTATATCGGTTACTCCGAATGACATCAAAGAAATTCATTTTTCCCGACATTCTTTCTCATAACAAAGCAACGACTTCTACACATAATTTTAATACCATTTTGCACTATGTTGATATATGATGTTATAAAATCATGCCAGAATAAAAAATATATACATTTATTACATTTTAAGGTATTTTAATCACAAATGAAATGGCTGTATTGGCCTTTGGACGGCTAAACCGAATGACCTTTTTACACTTCAAAATCTTTAAAATACCTTTATATGTAGCAAAATATAATTAAAACCTTTTGGATTCAGTAAAAGAGATCTAGTTGTTCTACCTTACATACTTTGGATGTCATATCTTGGTGTTTTATTATTATTAAGGCCCTTGGACAAAAAAATGACCCATCACGTCATTGACCCAGTTACTGTCCTCAGTAACAACAGACAAATCTGTAATCTTCCATTTATTGGTTAAATTATTGAATAATAATGTCCATCCATACAGCTCAAATGTGCAAACCACAGCACAGAAACAGCTTTGATTAAGGTTTTAAATGATGGGACTGTTTGGGTTATTTGGCATTCTCGTTTAGATCCGAGTGCTTCTTTTGACACCGTTGATCATGAGATTCTACCCGACCGACTTCAGAACTGGGTTGGGTCTGTCAGGTCCTGTCTTAGACTGGTTCAGATCCTACTTAAGCAGATATATTGCACTGGAAACCTACACCTCCTGGTGTTACGTCATATGGTGTTCCTCAAGGCTCAGTTTTGGGTCCTCTAAAGTTTAACCTATACATGCTTCTTTTAGCTGGTGTTTTTTATTATTATTAAGGCCTAAAAATAAATACCTGTCATTTACTTGACCCAGATACGGAAAAGTAAGACTGGTTGCCTGTTGGTTAATACTGGTTATAAAAGTTCTTGAGACACACACTGCATCCGAAATCGAATACTTCCATTCTATTTAGTATGCAAAAAACAGTACACCAAAAGAGTAGTATGTCCAAATACATAGTATTCGAAAGACAGTAGGTGAAAAGTCTCTGGATGACCTACTACTTCCGGCGAGATTCTGAAGTGCGCATTCGATGACACTTTACTATCCCACGAGGCCACGGGAGAGGATTTATTAATGGAAGTGAAGCAACATGGTACAACATGGTGGATGTAGCATGTTCGAGTTTCATTCATACCATATAGAGCATACTTTTTTACAGTCGCAAAGTAAATTCAGACTCAAATGTAGTACTTACTCAGACAGTATTTGATTTCAGATGCAGCATTTGTGCGTTTATGCAACTGGCCCCAGCAGGTCAGATTTGTCAGAAGGAAAATGAGGAAAACTAGAACTCACAGGTCCAACAAATCCAGCCACCATGGCAATGAGCAGGGAGAAGATGGCCACCAGCATACGGGTCTGACAGAACCTCCATAAGACCCGGGACAGAGACGCATCCTTCCCCCGCCGCTTGAGCTCCTCGTGCCACAGCCACTCCAGTCTGAATGATGCATGAAAACACATGCATTTTAAACTACATGGCAAGTAAGTAGACTGTTTATTAAAACCTCTTAATGCATGTTATTTATGAATGTGATATTATTGTGTACAATTCATCCATGCATATGTTTTTATAATATTTATTTAATGCCAGGTTTCAGAGACAAGGCTTAAGCCTAGAGCTGTTTCAACAGATGCACACCAGTGATGTTTTTTCTAAGGCACGCTTATAAAAGCTACTTAAATGTCCTAATTGAACTAAGGCTTAATCCTGGCTTAATCTGAGAAACCGGGCTTTAATGTCTTGTGACTTAATCAGAATGTGATAACTGGATGTTCCCTTGAAAGCGACAGACTTCTCTCTGGCGACGTATGCATTTAGTCGCTTAACACCCCAATCAAAATCCATTCAACAATCAATGCATATAAAAACCAAATACACTGGTTACATTTTCTGATAAACCATTATACAATTCACATTATAAAACGGTTAGTTCCTGTTCTTGATTCTGATTGGTCAATAGCTGTTTCACGATAAAACACGGCTATGATCACTTCACCCAATGCTTCTGTGTATCACTACACAACACCATTAGCAACCACTCTTAGCAATGTGTGAGAAAGAGATAGAGAGAGCGAGTTTATTACCTGCATTCAGATTTATCATTTTCCTTCAGGTCAGTCCTATGTTCGTAGTAAAAAATCAGTTGCAATATCTTGTCCTTTTAACAGTTAAGGGGTTTTCCCATGACTGACAGCGCTAGGCAAAGCATTTGTCAGGTGCGTCTTGTTCTGTGTTCACAACAATTCAGTCTTTTCAATGTAAAAGTCTTCGCTACTGACTGAAACACTCATAAAGACAACCTTTGCCGCCATCTAATGGCGTAATAATGTAACTTCTGTTGCTGTTCACGGTCAGGGACTATTTTTTCCGGCGGAAGGAAGACTTTTAGTGAAAGTTTACTTCATGAAAGTTGCATTGATACATATTTCTGGCTTTAATATTTGTACTGTGTGGTAACCGTTTTATAAAAGCAATAAGTTAAGACCTTACTGCTTACATACAGAAGAAAAGATCGGTCGCTACTTCCGTTTTCTCACAACTTTAGGAAATTAAACTGTCTAAATTGTTAGATGAAATCAATAACAAAGTTACATCTGTCACTAATACAATTCCAAAATCCCTCGATTCTAATTGGTTAACAGCAGCATTCTGAGGTCAAATATTTATGGATAATGATGCTGAACTGTATAATTGTTTTTTATCCCTGGCAACTGGTTTCATACATAGCTGCTGTACTACTAATATGTCTCTTGTATCCCTTACTTCACATAATAAAATATATTTCACCTCATATTTCATGTTGTTTATACAGAATGATCCAAGATCCCAGAGGGATCGCTGTTGGGTCCTGATTACCCTGTTCCTTGGGGATATTGAAAGGTTGACTGGATATATCCCTTATCTCATATCTAAATTAATAAATGTGCAGTATTTAAATGTTAAACACTTTCTGTATTTTTAGCTCAAGGGTTTAACACCACATCATATATTTCTGGTCTTCAGGTAAATTGAGCCAATTTTGGCGCACATTTAAAAGCTAAAACATTCACACATTCATACTGTGGCTAGTGGTTTTCCAAAGTCACTGGCTACAATTTTGACATCGATACCATGGGAGAAAAACTGCGATAAAGATATTTTTGATATGATCTCATAATTTGGCAGCAGGAATATTAGGCTGCTGTCACTTTAAGAGCTGACGCACGGATCCATTATACTGTTACACATGCGTTTTCTTTCTCAACTGTTTAGGTTCACTTAAACACAACTGACTGTGTTTATGTGAATACTCGCCAAGACTGGCATTTTGACATTATTTTGTGTGTATTTGACTGCAATAAGCAGCGAAAAAAGAACTCAGTTTAGTACTGAGAGACGGTTTATGTGCACGAATGCAAAATCTGCAAGAATGAGTAAAATTATGCGCAATCCCACACCAAAATTCAAGCCCTGTAACACCAACAATATTCATCCGGAGCAAATGAAACGAGTCAGTGAGGGAAGGTAGGCAGGTTTGTGTGTCGACTCGCTGTCGGAGAGATAAGAGAGAGAGAGCAGCTGGTATTGCATATTTATAATATAAGTATTTGGAGGTGTTTCAGATATTTCAGTATTGATATGTATCAATATTTTTGACAACACTACATTGCACTTAGTTTATTTCAGATGCCTTTTTAAAAGACTGCAATTGAAAAATGTATATATTGTATATAAAATTAAACACGCCGAAGTAGTAGGAGTGACTGCGTTACTGAAATACACCCGCAATTGGTGTCAAACCCTACACTTTCATTATAAATCATAAATGATGTTGTAAATATTGTAATGTTGATATATTGAAACATTCTTTAAAAACATTGAAATTCGCCCTCAGAATGAACAATCAAAGCTTTGAGCTTTCAGTTCCCATGCCACAGACTTACAGCTGCCTTTCAAGGACTGATATAAAAATTCCACTCACAACTTTTATCTCTCACAACAAGGTAAAAACACTTGGTGAATTGTATCTTCTTCTTTTTTAATTTTCAACAGCCTTGCAAGTCCCGACCCGCTCTGTTTTGAAGATAACACTTTATGTAAGTGTTCCAGACCGCAGAAAAATATCCACTCCTCACACATGTTCACATGCCATAAACACGTCCCAGCTATCTCTGACATGAATCCAGTAACAGGAGAAACAAACCCTGAGGTCAAGCACTGAAAACTGACACCGCTTGTTACAGGCTTGCTGAGGCATAGCTGTCAAGCCATTTAGATGGCCTGTATTTAACATATGATCACTGATTGCAACAAAAGAAGATCCATATGTGGGTTAATCTCAGATCTGAAGTGAAGCGAAAGGGCAATTACAGATTATAGGTGCTTTTCCATGTTCCCATGTCCTCGAGAAACCTTCTCAGCCCGTCTGACTCTCGCCAATGAGCCAGCTTAGTCGAAAGGGACACGGAGCACCGATCTCACATGTTAATGACATAACCGTTCTTCAGGAAAGGTGCAGACTAACTCTCTCTCTCTGATGTCTAATCCTTACTAAGAATAACACCCACCTGCCATAACTCTCTAGGCTGTGTGAGCGAGGGAGGTGAGCATCCATCACTCCCCTCGGTGACTCGAGGGATTCCCACACCCAACCTCTTATCACGCCGTCAACTGTGTGAGACCTTGGCTCAGGAGGTGTTTTCTAATCGTTTTGTTTGTTCACGTTTCAGCGTTGGGAATCAAGCACGAGAGATGCCTAACTTGGCTCCAGGGTACTTGCATTCTCACAAACTCAACCTGACGGTAAATAAACCTCGCTGAACCTTGACAACGGATCAGACACTTTCCACCAGCGGCTCACCTTTGGCAGTTTGTTTCCGAGGCCTCGTTGCAAGACAGACCCCACACGTCTTCGATTTTGAGACAGGACGCTTTGTGGGCCCTCCACGCCAGAGGGGACAGCCACTGCAGGGTCATGAAGGAGAAAAACCCCGCATTGTCCACAGGGTGCTGATGTCTGGGGGTGAAAAAGGAACAGTTTGGCTCGTATCAGTCATCTAAGCGCTATGTGCTATGTCTGAGAGCGGCGCGACCTTGAAAATCTTCACTCGCTGTGGCCAAATAGAAGATGAATCGCACGCTTGTGTTTGAACGGCAGTTTGCACGTCCCTCTCAGAACTCTTACGGAGCAGCGAAAAAGTTCAGTGGCACTTTATCAGTCGGCGTGTAAAAAAATTGAGCCGTCTGTGAGAAAAGGATAAGAGCGTTCTTATCAAGACCTCATTGATTGTCGCTTGAGTTCAAATGGCAACATAGCAAACATATCTTGAAGCCTGTTTCACAACTCACACAAAAACTTATTTCAGTGTGTATATTTATTTTGGTTACATATTAACAGGTTACAGTTTTCATAGAAGTTTGTCAGGCTGAACTCATACACTATAAACCTGTTTGGTCCCACTTTATGTTATGTTTCTATGCACTTGCATAGAAAAAAAGAAATAATTTTTATGTACAGCAAAAAATGCTGGGTTAAAAACAACCCAAATTGGGTTGAAAATGGACAAACCCAGCGATTGGGTTGTTTTAACCAACTTGCCGGGTAGTTTTTATTTATCTATGGTTTAAAAATAACTGTATTGCATGCTTAAAATGAACCTAAAATATGTTGGAAATTAAGATGTTTGATGAATAATAATTAAAAAATAAACAGTTTTTAAATTGCTTATTAATAAATGTTCACCTTTTGAATTTTTTATTATTGTTGCCTCTAGTAATTATGCGTCTGATTTTTAATTTCCAACTTATTTTGGGTTCATTTTAAGCCAGCCATATAATCATTTTTAAACAATAGTTGGGTTAAATAAAACTGACCAGCAGGTTTGGCAAACATTTAACCCAACCGCTGGGTTAAAACAACCCAATCATTGGGTTTGTCCATTTGCAACCCACATGGGTTGTTTTTAACCCAGCATTTTTAGAGTGTACAATGTACAAAAACACTTTTGCTGCTTTAGAGGTGGATACGGGTAAGGTTAGGCACAGGTTTGGGTAGGTTTAAGGGTAGACACTGTAATTATAAATGTAACTTCAGATATTAATTACATATGTAATTGCATGCATGTTTTTTAAAACAAGTACAGTGTATAAACATGCATGTACACAATAAGTGCATTGTATCAAATGATTCATTAAATGTTAGTGCATAGTAGTTACATGACATGCCTATTTTAACAACACAAGCTTTTATGAAGCAACGTGAAATACTGGAGTGAACTACTCACCCATTATTAAAGATTAGTTCACTTTACACCAAGATTTACTCACTCTCAAGCCATCCTAGGTGTATATGCTACATATTTTACTTCATAACTTGTTAAATATGGATATTTTTCTTACACAAATGCATTGCTTCACTTCACTTCAGAAGGTCTTTTATTAACCCCCCGGAGCCGTGTGGAGTACGTTTATGATGGATACACTTTCTTCAGCTTCATACTTATTGATCCCGTTCACTGCCATTAAAAAACTCGGATGCGTCAGGATATTTATTAATATATCTCTGATTGTGTTCATCAGAAAGAAAGTCATACACACCTAGCATGGCTTGAGAGTGAGTAAATCTTGGTGTAAATTTCATTTAAAGTGAACTAATCTTTAATTATGGGTGAGTAGTTCACTCCAGTATTTCATGTTGCTTCATAAAAGCTTGTGTTGTTAAAATAGGTGGACCCTCTTTATATTGCATGTCTTTAACTACTAAAAATATTATTTTTTTTAATAATGAAGGGGGAAACTAAAATTAAAATGATGAGCAGTACACATCCTTTTCTACAAAAATTATGATTTTTTAAATTTAATTTTAATGTAACTACCCACATACTTATTTTATACGGTTCATAAGGGGAACTTACTTGTGTGTGATCCGGAAGGGCTTCAGTATCTGTAAGCTATGACGATATCTGCCTCGTCTTTTTGCTTCATTTCCCAATTCCACATCATCATCAGGGTCTGGAAGAGTCTGGGAAGAGGACAGGGTCAAACCCTCCACCTGTCCTGCGGCCTCCAAGGCATCTGTGAACATACCTACACTCTGGAAAACACAAACAGAAAATACTTTCAGACTCTTGGGATAAGCTCCCATCACTCCCAAAAGAGGGAATATCTGAATCTGCTGACTAACATCAGTGCGTCTAACTTCAGTGACGCGCACATCTAACGTTATGGCCTTGGCTACAAATTTAAACTGCTTATCTATTTAAAGACGCCGGCTGGAGGCCTCGTGTACACTGAGACGCAGGACATTCGAGCTCGTGGTGTGTGTGCTGACACTGTCACTGATCCATCAGTGGCATAAGACACGATAAGGTAAATCCAGCCACACCGTGACTCTCTGTATGTGCTCGGTGTACGTCACCAGCGGCTGCCAGATAGTGAAAGATAAGCACATAGTTCCATTATTTACACTACAATACAAGAAAGAGTCTGTGATAGATGAAAATCACTAATGCCATAGCAGACCATGAATGTAAACAACGATAATAGGGACATTTTGAAATTTTAAAGGGACAGAAACGAGCAACCAAACCTGTGTGGATTTATAGCAGAATTTTATGCATTTATAATTTATGCATTTAATGCATGCATAAATTTATGAATATAATGCATATGTGACTCTGGACCACAAAACCAGTCATAAGTCGCACGGGTATATTTAACAATACATTATATGGGTCAAAATTATTGATTTTTCTTTTGTGCCAAAAATCATTAGGATTTTAAGTAAAGATCCATTAAGATATTTTGTAAATTTACAACCGTAAATATTTCAAAAATGTATTTTTGTGAGTGGATATGCATTGCTAAGGACTTCATTTGGACAACTTTAAAGGTGATTTTCTCAATATTTAGATTTTTTTGCAAGCTCAGATTCCAGATTTTCAAATAGTTGTATTTCAGCCAAATATTGTCCTATCCTAACAAACCTTATATCAATGAAAACTCAGACGAAACTTTCAGATGATTTATAAATCTTAATTTAAAAAAATTGACCCTTATGACTGGTTTTGTGGTCCATGGTCACACTCACACACACTCACTCACACACACACACACACACACACACACACACACACACACACACACACACACACACACACACACACACACATATATATATATATATATATACAGCTATGGAAAAAATTAAGAGACCACTCCAAGTTCAGAAATCAATGTTAAGTGGTCTCTTAATTTTTTCCATAGCTGTATATATATATATACACACACACACACATATATATATATATATATATATATATATATATATATATATATATAGTTGTGAGGAATTGAAAATCTACTCTAGTTCTCACTTTATGAGGGCATTATGAGCTTTTAAGAGCATTTATGAGAGTACATGAGAGAACAAGCATTCTTTCAAGAATAAATCAATAAATCAGTTTATCCAGTTTATCTATCATGTCTTTTGTCCTATTAAACAATCTGTGACACACTTTTCAAAGAAACACTATTTATTAGTGGCTTTGTATTTATGTCGTAATAACTACATTCTAAAAATAACTAAAAAAACAAAACAAATTTACACAGTAAAATACTGTTTTCCATTGAAACAGAAATATACTGTAATATACAGTAATATACTGTAAAAACAATGCATTCTGGGTAATATTATTTGTCGTTTTCAAGAAAGTAACCTTGAAAATGACAAATATTAGCCAGATTGAATTGTTTTTCTGTATATTGCAATGCATTCTGGGTTAAACTATTAGTCGTTTTCGAGAAAGTAGCCTATAGGCCTCTTTTCTTAAAATGAATAATATAAAAGAAAAATTAGGTAAATGTTTTGTTTTAAAAAAAATAAATAAATAATGTCTTGATAAAAGAGCATGTTAAAGGGTTAGTTCACCCAGAAATCATTAATTACTCACCCTCATGTGGTTCCACACCCGTAAGACTTGTCATTTTCAAGAAAGTAACCTCGAAAATGACAAATATTACCCAGAATGCATTGTTTTTACAGTATATTACTTCTGTACATCACAATGCATTCTGGGTAATATTATTAGTCATTTTCGAGAAAGTAGCCTACAGGCCTCTTTTCTTAAAATGACAAATATTACCCAGAATGCATTGTTTTTATGGTACATTAATGTTTCGATGGAAAACGGTATTTTACTGTGTAATTTTTAGAGTCATTTTTAGAGTGTAGCTATAACAAACACACTATTGATGAGATTTTAAGAGAGTTGACACCTGTGTAACACAAAAATAACTTTTTTTGGTTAAAAATATCTTGCGTTCCACAGATGACACCTGATTTCAACAGGCATTCAAACAATCAGCTGAGTAGGACAAAAACATGCAAACTATTTTGGGGCCTGTATAAGGTATATTGTTTATGTTTGTATTCCTCTAGCTTCAGTTTCAGTCTATTACAAGAGTCATTCCATGAAACCGGCATGATTTGGACAAATTTTTAGATTTTTTATCAAAATGTATTACTTTTCTGAACACCAACAACATTAATGACATATTTAACTTCCAGAAAAACATATTTTCCCATCTCAGGCATCAAATCAAATTATTATTGGTCATTATTTTAAGTTATGGCCACTACAGGAGCTCTCTGAATATTATTATAAAATGCATTTGTAATCAAATCAACATTTTCCTATTAATCAGATTATAATTCAGTAATTGCAAATATAAAAGTTGCATAAAATCTCACACTTTTGCTACTAAAGCCTGAAATGGGCACTTTCTGTGACAGAAACCTCATCATTTTTGAGGCTTAACTTCAGAATTGAACTAAAATCAGTATTCTTATGATTGCTCTGAACATTTCAGACAGAGTTCAACTAACTTTAAATTACTTTTTCACAAACTTAACAAAAAATAAATAAATAAATAAAAATGTAGGTGTGACAGGGTTGAGATTTTTGGCCACTGCTCTAAATCTAGTGAATAAATGGAGAGCACATGGCATGCATGATATTAAGAAATCATGAATAATGTTGAAATAACAAAGATAATTTTCACAAGTAATAGTTTTCTGTCTTTAATTGATGTAATGGGGTTGAGTCGTTAAGCTCGACAAACACAATTTCACAGCATAATTTAGTTATAATTATTAAAGAAGGTGCTAACATGCCTGTGTCAGAAGACTTCTATGATGTCACTTCCTATTAATGATGTCACATAAGTATCACTTCATTATGGTTTGTGTAACGGGGTTGGGGGGTTACTGAGGTATGGAGCTAAATAATGTGATTTTAATGAATAATCATGAAAAAACATTAAAAAAGCACAGATGGATATTTATGGGAATGCCAAAATGAATGACTTTTTTCTCGTTTTATTATTCATATCCCAAGAACACTTTCATAGAAGGCCTCGAGGGACGTGACAAAATAGGTGGTGTCAACTGAAAAAAACAAAATGATTTCTAATATGAAGATAAAATGTTTTTAAACATTATTAAAGGAGACATTTCAATTAGCTTTTAAAAATATATTTTAGTGACCCAATAGATAAAATACACTGAAAAAGTGCTCAAATTGTACCGGTTTCGTGGAATGACTCACAAATATTTATCCATATGCACACGATTTGAGCAGAAAACAGTTTTGAAATCCTCTTCTAACCACCACTGTGTCCATGTTGATCCACCTATAAGAACTTTACATAAGTGTCTACTAAATGACCTTTAGTTTAATAATAAAAAATCAGTTTATGATCATCATTTCAATCCATGTGTTCTCTGCCATCACTTTATGGATCTCTAATAAGCATTACATGTCATTAAATGATGAACATGAACATGACTGTCCTCCAGTTAAAGTGCTTTAGAGCAGAATCAACACAAAACTGTCTCTGAGAGTTTATAAAAACTTCTGGAGTGTGGAAAAAGGTCACTTACATCTCCAACAGAAAACTCTCTTTCCTTTCAGCTTCAGGATGTTCCCACAGGTTCTGAATGATTTATTTAGAAAGTCGGCGCTCTCTGGGTCTCCTGCTGCACATGACACATCTTCTGCTCCTGAAGTCACTTGCACAGCATGATCCGGTGCGAAAGTTTCAGCGCGTTATTAAAAGAGGTGGAGAGAGAGAGAGAGCGAGCGTTTTGAAACATGCCACTTGCTACAGCTGACGGAATTCCCTAAATGCATCCTACGTCACACCTGAGCAGCCAATCGCGGATTTGCTTGGTCGTCGCTACGGTAACCGGACACTAAGGACAGGGCACGTGGTGATCTTCACAACCACAGTCAGATTACAGACTATTTATGGCCCGTCCGGTCACTTGAAGAGCATTGCTGCATATGGAATAAGAGCAGAGGTCAGAGAATAAACACTTTTAATGTTTAAAAAAAAAAAATTATTGACACGTAAAAGCAAATGTTACAGGTCAAAGAATTTAACAGCAATTATAAACAGTAAACAAAAACAAAGAATAATTAATAAATAAACAATGGAAAGGGGGGAAAAACAAAAACAACAACAACAACAAAAAGCCATGAGCCAGAGGTAATATAACTTAAAGGATTAGTTCACTTTCACTCTGTAGTTCACTCTGTACATGCTACCCTTAGGACAGATAATTAGGAAGCATGGTGTTAGTTTTCATTGCTACGCTGACGATACTCAGCTCTATATTTCCTCGCGCCCTGACGAAACCTACAAATTCACAAAACTAACAGAATGCATAGCTGACATTAAAAACTGGATGACAAGAAATTTCTTATTATTAAATTCAGAAAAAACTGATATCCTAATCTTTGGACCAAAAACTTCCTCACGAAAAAACCTTGAATACTCTCTAACACTTGACGGGTGCTCCATTAAACCTTCGTCCTCAGTTAGGAACCTGGGTGTGCTCTTTGATACCAATCTTTCATTTGAAAGTCATGTTTCTAGTATCTGTAAAACCGCATTCTTCCATCTAAAAAATATATCTAAATTACGACATATGCTCTCAATGACAAATGCGGAACAGTTGGTTCATGCATTCATGACCTCAAGACTAGATTATTGTAACGCTCTACTGGGTGGTTGTTCTGCTCGGCTTTTAAACAGACTACAGTTGGTCCAAAATGCAGCAGCTAGAGTTCTTACTAGAACCAGAAAGTATGACCATATTAGCCCAGTTCTGTCAACATTACATTGGCTCCCTATTAAACATCGTATAGATTTTAAAATCTTGCTACTTACTTATAAAGCTCTAAATGGTTTAGCTCCCCAGTACCTAAGTGAGCTCTTAATGCATTATAGTCCTTCACGTCTATTGCGATCTCAGAATTCAGGCCAGTTGATAATACCCAGAATATCAAAATCAACTGAAGGCGGCAGATCCTTTTCCTATTTAGCACCTAAACTCTGGAACAATCTTCCTAGCATTGTTCGGGAAGCAGACACACTCTGTCAGTTTAAATCTAGACTAAAAACACATCTCTTTGCTCTTGCATACACATAACACACTATCAATACATTAACATTTTTTCAAATCCGTTAAAGGATTGTTACGCTGCAATAATTAGGTCGGCCGGAACTGAGAACATTTCCTATAACACTAGATATACCTGTACATCAGAATAAGAATGGCATCTACGCTAATATCTGTCTCTCTGCTTATCCTGAGGTTTGCCGGGTACTGGATCCAGGCCGTATCCAGATCAGATGGAGAACCTGTGTCTGGACCTGCCTACAATGTAGCCCAGGAGACAATGGGCCTACAGATCCAGTTCTGGCTGCATCTATAATTCTGATTTTTAATCCCCGTATCCGCTTACATATATTTATATATAATCTATTTTTAATCTCTATAATAAAATGTATAATTTAGATTTTGATCTCCATATCCATTTACATATATTATATATATATCTTCCAAGGGGTTTTTTCCCTCCTAGGACTTTTTTCCCAGTGTTAGCACGCTGGGTTTTTCTCCTAGGGGGTTTTTTCCACCCCTGGGAGTCAGCCGACATTGGCTTAATGTAGCACCATCTTGTATATGTTACATATTACCACGCTTGTTTGTACAGCTTATTTTTAACCACTTCCCTTTTTTATGTGCTTCTAATATGTAAAGCTGCTTTGAAACAATTACCAATTGTAAAAGCGCTATATAAATAAATTTGACTTGACTTGACTTGACTTTCAAATTAAATTTTCCTGATAATTTACTCATCCAAGATGTTCATGTCTTTCTTTCTTCAGTGGAAAATAAATTAAGGTTTTTGATGAAAACATTCCAGGATTTTTCTCCATATAGTGGACTTCACTGGAGCCCAAACGGTTGAAGGTCAAAATTACAGTTTCATTGCAGCTTCAAAGAGCTTTAAATGATACCAGACGAGGAATAAGAGTCTTATCTAGAGAAACCAATCGCATTTTCTTAAAAATAAATAAATAAATAAATAAATAAGTTTGAACCATCTTGAACTAGCTCTTTTCTTCTTCTCTATTTGAATAAGTGTATTACTGCCCTCCACAGGTTAAAGTTTGAACTAATTGTTATATACTTGCACTAGCATATTGTATATGACAATTTAGTTCCAACTTTGACCTGTAGAGGGCAGTAATACACTTAGCAGTGTCTATGCTGCTGGAATTCTAATAGAGAAGAAGAAGAGAGCTAGTTCAAGATGAGCATTTATGGTTAAAACGTATAAAATTTTAATTTTTTTTAGAAAATGAGTGATGGTTTCTCTAGATAAGACTCTTATTCCTCATCTGGTATCATTTAAAGCTCTTTGAAGCTGCACTGAAACTGTAATTTTGACCTTCAACCGTTTGGGCTCCAGTGAAGTCCACTATAAGGAGAAAAATCCTGGAATGTTTTCATCAAAAACCTTCATTTCTTTTTGACTGAAGAAAGAAACACATGAACATCTTGAATGACATGGGGGTGAGTAAATTATCAGGAAAATTTAATTTGAAAGTGAACTAATCCTTTAAATAATCCAAATAATACATCCTTAAACACCAAAGAAAAATTTTCAAACAAAAAAGCACGTAAAAATAAACAAAATTTCTTCCAAAAAATAGCATCGTTTCTGTCCAGGTGTTGTTTTCACTAATGCAGAGGTCATGACCTCGTGCTCATGTTGATTTTTATGTAACAGTTCGATACTGAAATAGACAATAAACACACCAGAGATGATGAAAAATAAACATGAACTTTTATTACAACATCAAGATTTTAATCTAGGAGTTCCACGAGTCCCTTTTTCAGTGTATTTAATCTATTGGGTCACCAAAATATATTTTTAAAAGCTTTTTGTATTAATTGAAATGTCTCCTTTAATAATGTTTAAAAACATTTTATCTTCATATTAGAAATCATTTTGTTTTTTTCAGTTGACACCACCTATTTTGTCACGTCCCTCGAGGCCTCTATGAAAGTGCATTCATTTTGGCATTCCCATAAATATCCATCTGTGCTTTTTTAATGTTTTTTCATGATTATTCATTAAAATCACATTATTTAACTCCGTACCTCAGTAACCCCTCAACCCCGTTACACAAACCATTCTCCCCCTATAAAAATACTTATGTGACACCATTAATAGGAAGTGACATCATAGAAGTCTTCTGACACAGGCATGTTAGCACCTTCTTTAATAATTATAACTAAATTATGTTCTGAAATTGTGTTTGTCGAGCTTAACGACTCAACCACGTTACATCAATTAAAGACAGAAAACTATTACTTGTGAAAATTATCTTTGTTATTTCAACATTATTCATGATTTCTTAATATCATGCATGCCATGTGCTCTCCATTTATCCAAAAAAATCTCAACCCCGTCACACCTACATTTTTATTATTATTTTATTTTTTTGTTAAGTTTATGAAAAAGTAATTTAAAGTTAGTTGAATTCTGTCTGAAATGTTCAGAGCAATCATAAGAATACTGATTTTAGTTCAAATTCTGAAGTTAAGCCTCAAAAATGATGAGGTTTCTGTCACAGAAAGTGCCCATTTCAGGCTTTAGTAGCAAAAGTGTGAGATTTTATGCAACTTTTATATTTGCAATTACTGAATTAGTGTGAGGAACATCTGATTAATAGGAAAATGTTGATTTGATCACAAATACATTTTATAATAATATTCAGAGAGCTCCTGTAGTGGCCATAACTTAAAATAATGACCAATAATAACAGGAATTTGATGCCTGAGATGGGAAAATATGTTTTTCTGGAAGTTAAATATGTCATTAATGTTGTTGGTGTTCAGAAAAGTAATACATTTTGGTAAAAAATCTAAAAATGTGTAAGTCCAAATCGTACTTTATATATATAAAGTCTAATTTTAGGTGCAGTTTCAATCAAATTTTAGCAGTTTAGTTTAAAAAGTACAAACATTCCTTGTTCTTTTAATTAATATTTGAGGTCATAAACACTGTAAGACAATTATAAAAGAATTTGAAAACAAAAAAAGTTTAGTTGAAGCATGTAAAACGGCTGTGTGTTAAAGTAATCTCAGGTATATGAAGTCATCATATCAATTCTACATTCAGGGAATCATACATGCTGTGCTGTAGTGACCTCTGTTGGCATTTAACACACGATTTACATTAGAATTGCCTAAAGCAGTGCACTTCTCAATAGAGACACTGCACTGCAAATACTGTATTTCTCTCTTATTTAACACGTTTAACTCGTTAGCAGAGACAGCTTCATCCGCTCAACTGGATGCATGTGCTGAAAAAGTCCTTTGCATGTTTGGCTCCAGAATGGAATTTATTTTTTCCCAGGATAGATGATGATTCAGGACAGTACCTGAAAATCCTGGATGGACAGCAAGTAAAATAAGGGACACAATTACAATAAACTATTTAGAAATAGTTCTAATTTTTTTTTTTAATATAATAGAATGTAATCATAAGAATAATCTACGGAAGAGGATTAGGGCCAAGCAATAATAAAAAAAATAAAACCATCTCGAGATTAAAGTCGTTACATTTCGAGAAAAAAAACTCATTAAATTTCAAGAAAAAAGTTGAGATAAAATGTTGAGAATAAACTCATTAAATTTTGAGAATAAAGTCATTAAATTACGAGAAAAAAGTCGTTAAATTACGAGAACACATTCGTTAAATTATGAGAAAAAAGTCATTAAATTACGAGAACACATTCGTTAAATTATGAGAAAAAAGTCATTAAATTACGAGAACACATTCGTTAAATTATGAGAAAAAAGTCATTAAATTACGAGAACACATTCGTTAAATTATGAGAAAAATGTTAAATTTCGAGAAAAAAGTCGAGATAAAATGTTGAGAATAAACTCATTAAATTATGAGAATAAAGTCATTAAATTACAAGAAAAAAGTCGTTAAATTATGAGAACAAATTCGTAATTTAACAAATTTGTTCTTGTAATTTAACAACTTTTTTCTTGTAATTTAATGACTTTATTCTCGAAATTTAACAACTTTAATCTCGAGATGGTTTTATTTTTTTATTATTGCTTGGCCCTAATCCTCTTCCGTAATAATCATAATATAAACAATAGACCGTCATTTTTTTTCTACATAACAGTACTGAAAAATTCGGTTAATGTTTTGTTATAAAAAAAAAAAAAGTCTTGATTAAAAGTTCACCCAAAAATGAAAATTCTGTCACCCTCATGTTGTTTCACACCCATGAGACCTTTGTTCATCTTCACAACACAAATGAAGATATTTTTGATGAAATCCGATAGCTCAGTGAGGCCTGCATTGACAGCAACATAATTAACACTTTCAGTGTCCAGAAAGCTACTAAAGACGTATTTAAAACAGGTCATGTGACTACAGTGGTTCAACCTTAATGTTATGAAGCGACGAGAATACTTTTTGTGCGCCAAAAAAACAAAATAGCGACTTTATTCAACAATATCTAGTGATTTCAAAACACTGATTCATGACGCTTTACGAAAATTGGTTCGGTGGTTCGGAGCATGTATCAATTTGCCAAAGTCACGTGATTTCATTAAACGAGGCTTCGTTATGTCATAAGTGTTTTGAAATTTCATTGGTTCTCCACTGGGGGGTGTGACTTTGTCAGTTTGATACAAACTCTGAACCGCTGATTCGAAACAAAAGATTCGTAAAGCTTCAGTGTTTTGAAATCGCCCATCACTAGATATTGTTGAATAAAGTCGTTATTTTGTTTTTTTGACACACAAAAAGTATTCTCGTCACTTCATAACATTAAGGTTGAACCACTGCAGTCACATGAACTGTTTTAAATACATCTTTAGTAGCTTTCTGGACACTGAAAGTGTTAATTATCAATGCAGGCCTCACTGAGCCATCGGATTTCATCAAAAATATCTTAATTTGTGTTCTGAAGATGAATGAAGGTCTTACATGATACCCTCAGATTTTTCATTTTTGTCTGAACTATCCCTTTAAGTCATAAAAGGCTTCAAATATATATATTTTTCCTTTTGATTTTGGTGTGAAATATGATGTGTTTGTGACCCTCATACTGCACTGTCTTCATCACATACGGAGAGGTTTGAGCTTCTAAGATAAGTCATGTATTTATAAGATCACTCTCTCACTTTAATGTAGTTATGAAGCTTGTGCACTGCGGTCTGTTAGCCTGCTGAGAGTCATACATTAACAGTCCAGATATCACTTTCCTGCGCTGGGAAATCTGCTGAACGCCGGCAATCAATGAAGTGGATCTAAAGCTCTCTATCAATTTCCATGAGGCTTCATGATGCATGGATAGAGATATGGATGGATGAATACATAGACAAATAATCCTAATGATGCTGATAAAATGTATTAAAAACGTATAATGCAAGAACAGGCCTATGCAAAACTGCCTTTGTAGAATGTATCAGGTTCTCCAGCAAGTGTAAACAGCACATATTTAGTTTGGTGCCAATAGTGTAATTGTTCATCTTTTCGATTTCCGCAGTGAGAGCCAACAACAGAGAGATGAGTATGAGATGAATCGTCCTGTCTGACCTCTGGTCCATCCCATCGCCCCAGCAGTGTGAGGTCAGTGAGAAATCCAGCACTATCCCACACTCCATAAGGTAGACTAAACCCTTTATCTGTCTATTCCCAGCACAGGCTGCCCGGCCACAGCCGCTATCAACAGAGAGCCTGAAATATGCCTCACAGACACCAAATCCAGTCTCAGCTCGGTCTCAAAATAGATTTCTCTTTCTTGTCTTTCACCTCTTGTTGTACACGGCACTGAAAAAGATTGTCTGGGAAACAACACCAGGGCCGGACAGATTCAACCTCGGGTTTCCATTCAGCAGCATGTTCAGAGGAGATAACAACAAAGATTTATATTTCTATAGGAAGTATTTTCTGTGTGAAGGCCAATCAGCTTACAAAGGAAAGTTCTGGTTCAATATAACTTGAGCTCTATGCACAATCTGTTGCCGCTGAAAATCATTTAGACTTGTCCCTTAGTTTGTAAAAATAAGCAAAAATATATATATTTAGTAATGCACTTTTACAATGGAAGTCTATAGCCACAAAACTTTAACATCATACTAGCCACACACGAGGCAAGTGTGATACAATCACTAACATAAATGCGACATAAACAGTTTGTTCTCAGCTGATATTGTTCATTGAAGCTCACTGTATTATGTTGTGAGAAAGTTTATTACCTGCATTCAGATTTAGCATTTTCCTTCAGGTCTGTCCTATGTTCATAATAAAAAATCTGTTTAAATGTCTGATGTATTATCTTGTCCTTTTAACAGTTTTAACCCAAAAAAAATGAAAATAATGTCATTAATTACTCACCCTCATGTCGTTCCACACCTGTAAGACCTTCATTCATTTTCAGAACACAAGATATTTTTGATGAAATCTGCATAGCCAGCAATGACATTTCCTCTCTCGAGATCCATTAATGTACTAAAAACATATTTAAATCAGTTCATGTGAGTACAGTGGTTCAATATTAATATTATAAAGCCACGAGAATATTTTTGGTGCACCAAAAAAACTAAATAACGACTTATATAGTGATGGCCGATTTCAAAACACTGCTTCGGAGCGTTATGAATCAGCGTGTCGTATTTATTAAAATTTTATCGAATTTATCAGCTGAATTTATTAAAATAACCCCATTCATAAGTATGTGAAGCATTGATTCTCAATACTGTGTGGTTACCTGATGATCCACGACTGTTTTTGTGTTTTGTGATGGTTGTTCATGAGTCTCTTGTTTGTCCTGAGCAGTTAAACTGAGCTCTGTTCTTCAGAAAAATCCTCCAGCTCCTGCAGATTCATCAGTTTTCAAGCATTTTTGCATATTTGAACTCTTTCCAGCAATGGCTGTAGGATTTTGAGATTCATCTTTTCACACTGAGGACAACTGAGGGACTCAAACACAACTATTAAAAAAGGTTCAAACATTCACTGATGCTCCAGAAGGAAACATTAAGAGAAAACTTTTGAATTCAAATATCAAGGTAAATTGTACTTAATTTTTCTGCTGGGAAACATGCAAGTATCTTCTGTTGGTTCCGAAGGGCAGTACTAAATGAAAAACAATGATATTTAAACAAAATAAGAAAAATTGTGACATCTTCATCCTGTTCAAAAGTTTTCACACCCCCGACTCTTAATGCATCGTATTTCCTTCTGGAGCATCAGTGAATGTTTGAACCTTTTGTAATAGTTGAGTTTGAGTCCATCAGTTGTCCTCAGTATGAAAACACAGATCTCAAAATCATTCAGCCACTGCTGGAAAGGGTTCAAATATGCAAAAATGCTTGAAAACTGAAGAGTCTTGTGAACTAAATGCAAACATCTTTTATGTAAAATATCTTCAGGACAGTACTAAATAAAAAATAACATGCATTTTGTATGATTTTCACAGATTCTGCAAGTGGTTCACATACTTTTTCTTGCCACTCATATATATATATATATATATATATATATATATATATGTGTGTATATATATATGTATATGTCTATGTATGTACATGTATGCATATATATCCCTCTACAGCACAGCGTTGCCCTCAGGCAACGGAAAGTTTTCTTAAGCCCTATGTTTAGTAATTTTTTCTTTAAATGATAACAACCAATTAGAAAGGTCGAGAAAGTACCAAAGAACAGTTCAGTAAGGTGTTGGAGTCAATATCAAGCACCATTTAAAGGTGGGACGTCCTGTTCTGACACATGGTCACAGGAGCACA
The DNA here is from genome assembly GCA_036281575.1 of Ancherythroculter nigrocauda. Classification (NCBI taxonomy): domain Eukaryota; kingdom Metazoa; phylum Chordata; class Actinopteri; order Cypriniformes; family Xenocyprididae; genus Ancherythroculter; species Ancherythroculter nigrocauda. Next base: position 36,126,719 of record VTFQ01000023.1, read on the forward strand.
TGGTGTGAGAAGAAGGCAATATTATTTGCTTTAGTAATCTTATTTAAAACAACATGAACTGTACATTAAAAAATATGTGTGTGTGTTTGAAGGTGTAGTGAAGCCTTTTGTCAGGTTTTATGAAGTTTTTTTTATTTTGCATGTTCAGAAATTCAGTTTTTCTTTTCGTTGCCTCAGGGCAACGTTGTGCGATAAGGGGTACTTTTCGAGGAGGTTTTAGAGAGTACCTCTCATTGGCCACAACGTATTATAAGAAGATGCAAGATTCCTGGCTGTGCAGGAACACCCAAAGTGATGTGCAAAAATTGTAACGTACACCACTGTTTCACAGCAGAGAAGAACTGCTTTTTGAAGTTTCATACGCAGTGAAATCTTATTACATGAAGTACATTATATTGCATAGCACACTACATGATACAGACATATGCATGTATCAAATTCAATATATCAATGTCTTTCAAGTGTTTTTCCCTTTTTACTTAATGATTTCTTGATTTAAAAAAAAAAAAAAAAAATTGATTTTGATGATAATTTTCTCTATGACTCTGTACCATTGTTGCACAATGTTGCCCTGAGGCAACGGAAAAATATTTTGGGGTTGGGGGAGGGTGGGGGGCAATTTTTTTTTTTTTTTTTAATCAATAAAATGTTCCCAAATGAACCAAAAAATGATGTGGAATATGTTTTTTTCATGTGCCATCAACATGTATGCAGTAGAGAGATACATACATACATATGTATATATTATGGGTGTCTATATTTACATGTGGGCGTTCATTTTTCAAGATTTTTTTTGTAATTTATTAATTATTAATCATAAATGTCATTAAATATTTAGGAGTTGCATCACATGAACTATGAACATCTTTAACTAACATCATAAAATCTCAAATTATTTGATGTTTTAATAAGACTGACTGACCACATGACTTTCATTTGAAAAGATTTTAAAACATCAACATGCAGTTTTTTTATTCAATTGTTTTTTAACAAAATAATACTAAAAGGTTATTTAAAACTGAAGCTTTTCTTTTATTCTTTTAGATCACGCTGACATTGACTTTATATGTGTAAGTCATGAGCTTCACGTTGCTGTTTTAAACTCTCCAGAATGCCCAAAATTTTCCACAGTAAGTGAGTTACGGCAAACACAGTTTTCGTTTGACGAGCTTGGCTATTTAACTGAGGAAGGAGCCGACATTAGCGTCACTGTCGATAGAGCTTAACTTGTTTTGAAGCCAAAAGACTCCTTTAAAGATTCAGACAGCGAGTATCTGCAAACAGTTTGAGAAGCACAACGATTGACTGGAGCTGAACTTTATGGACTGAGGCGAGTAACCAGCCCTTCAAATCAGCACTAATAACCAATCGCTCAAGCGTAAAGTGAGCCGTCACAGAACATTTCGTCTTCGCATATTCTTAAAATCTTTATTGGGCAGTGCAGCCACATATCAAAACTCATTAGGGAACGGCCTTGCTAATTTAGATTTAATAAAAGTGACTTACTGTTGCACAAAGTCACCATGACTTCCCTCATTAAGACGTTAAGACACAACTAAGTTTGAATAGTTTCAAGATTTCTGTCAAAGTGACAGTGGGAATCTTGCTCTCGTGGAAGAACAAACAAGACTGAACTTTTGTTCGCTCATAAATATGCAGCGCTACTTTTTAAGACCTGCTGTTGAACCCTTTAGAATACTATTTATGCAAGTGCTTTTTTGACTGAGGAAACATGAGCAATGTTAACTAATTAATAGAGTTTCTACTGGAATATAGTCTACATTTCTACATGCTGTTTGCATGAGATGGCAAGCTTTTCATAAAACCCTTGTAGATTTGAGGAAAACTTGAGTTCATTATTTTTTGGGATAGTGTTCTGACATCCTGCTTTGTTCAAAGACTTCATGAAACAGCAGATGACGAGTAAGATCTATTTAGAGGCGCACAGCTTGCTTTTCCCAGTAAATGCAAGGAAATAAATCTTTAGAACATGATATTTAGACGAAGCTGATGTTAAGTCTGAGCATCGGATTGAAAATGAAAACAAAGCGGCACTTTGTTGAAAACGAAGTGATTTTTATGCTTAAAAATAGAGTTCTGAACGCTCTCGATAATCTCTCGAGCTGAGGTGATCTGTTTCTTCATTTGTGTTTGAAAGGTCGGAGGCGTAATGAAGATGAGTGTGACTGAAGTTCATTAATCAGACAGTGCGTCTCAGCGCTGTCAGGACCACTGGCATTTCAAATCAAACACATCAGGACCTCAAATCAAATTATGTAAAAGGCCAAGAGGCAATGACATTATTGCAAACGTTTGAGTTTTAATTCCAATACAAACAATGTGTATTGTGAAGAAATAAGTGAACTATTGAGAGTGTGATGTTACACCTGAACCTTAGCCATCATTTTATATGAAACTCCTTTTTGTATGTTTATTATTTATGACAAAATACAACATGACTGATGAAGGTGGGGAAGTTCCTATGAATTATTTACAGTCACAAACAGATATGTAACGCTCTCAAGAACATCATTCAGATTTTAAAGGATTAGTTCTGAATTCAAATATCCTGATAATTTACTCACCCCCATGTCATCCAAGATGTTCATGTCTTTCTTTCTTCAGTTGAAAAGAAATTAAGGAAAACATTCCAGGATTTTCTCCATATAGTGGACTTCACTGGGGTTCAACGGGTTGAAGGTCCAAATGTCAGTTTCAGTGCAGCTTCAAAGAGCTCTACATGATCCCAGACGAGGAATAAGAGTCTTATCTAGAGAAACAATCGGTTGTTTCCTAAAAAAAAATAAAAATTATATACTTTTTAACCACAAATGCTCATCTTGCACTGCTCTGCGATGCTCCACGCATGATGTAATCACGTTGGAAAGGTCACATGTGACATAGGCAGAAGAACCGAGCAAGTGTCTACAAAGCGAACATGCAAAGACTAAGTCAAACGGCCTTTACAAAAAAAAGTAAACAATGGAGTTTTTCGCCCTACGTCGGCGTGACCTTTCCAACATGATTACGTAATGTGTGGCACATCGCAGAGCAGTGCAAGACGAGCATTTGTGGTTAAAAAGTATATATATATATATATATATATATATATATATATATTTTTTTTTTTTAGGAAACAACCGATGGTTTCTCTAGATCAGACTCTTATTCCTCGTCTGGGATCATGTAGAGCTCTTTGAAGCTGCACTGAAACTGACATTTGGACCTTCAACCCGTTGAACCCCAGTGAAGTCCACTATATGGAGAAAAATCCTGGAATGTTTTCCTCAAAAACCTTAAAGGGTTAGTTCACCCAAAAATAAAATTTCTGTCATTAATTACTCACCCTCATGTCGTTCCATACCCGTTCGTTCATCGTCAGAACACAAATTAAGATATTTTTGATGAAATCCGATGGTTCAGTGAGGCCTGCATTGACAGTAAGATAATTAACACTTTCAGTGTCCAGAAAGCTACTAAAGACATATTTTAATCAGTTCATGTGACTACAGTGGTTCAACATTAATGTTATGAAGCGACGAGAATACTTTTTGTGCACCAAAAAACAAAATAATGACTTTATTCAACAATATCTAGTGATTTCAAAACACTGCTTCATGAAGCTTTATGAATCTTTTGTTTCGAATCAGTGGTTCGGAGCGCGTATCAAACTGACAAAGTCACGCCCCCCAGTGGTGAACCATTGAAATTTCAAAACACTTATGATGAAACAAAGCCTCGTTTCCTGAAATCACATGACTTTGGCAGTTTGATACAATCTCTGAACCACTGATGGAAATTTTAACTAATCCTTTAAAGATGATTATATTCTTGTTTTAAAGTATCTCCCCATATTGATTTATACTCTATTTATAAAGTTATCACAAAAATCTGAAGCAGCATAACTGTTTTCAACAATGATAATAATCAGAAATGTTTCTTGAGCATCAAATCATCATATTAGAATGATTTCTGAAGGATCATGTGACACTGAAGACTGGAGTAATAATGCTGAAAATTCAGCTTTGATCACTGGAATAAATTACAGTTTAATATATATTCATGTTGAAAACAGTTCTTTTAAATTGTAAAAATATTTCACATCATTACTGTGTTTTCTTGATCAAGTAAATGCAGCACATAAGACACTTCTTTCATAAGCATGAAATAAATTGAAACTGTAGTCTAGACATATTATCACAAGACAATGTTAAACATTTAAAATAACTACCTCATTTTATTTGCCTAGCTATATAACATCATTCAAACGAATCAGTGGTTCTTTACTGAAAGGTTGATGATGCTTGATCTCTTCACATGACTGTAATCTGCTCTCCTAAAGCCATTTCACTGCATGTACCGTCTCGCTTTCTGTCCAGAAGGGGGCGCTCATGAACCGCTATACTCTGTGTATTGGCTCTGATTTTTGATCCATAAGCATTATTATGGACATGGTGACCTTCTGTAACCTCCACGGGTTCCTCCTTAAACAGATGGACGCTTTCTGTCATAGGCTCTGACTGCTGAGGAGTAAATGAGGACCTTTCACTTGTGAGGGACGACGGGAACATCGGCTCTCCTTACGAGCCAATCACCTCCCTCTCATCTGATCGCTCAAGGGAGTCGCTCCTTGTAATTGCCTGGATTCACTTTGACTGGAGGAAGTCAGGTAAGAGTGAGCTAATTAGCTAAAGCATCAAGATACGGCCCCCTATAAAGAGATCCACGGAAGCTGGAACACTCCATATCCAATTACTTCCAAGGATGTAAGGAGCGCGGCATTCAGGGGATTATGGGTTATGAGCCAGACTCTTGGGTGTGTGCAGTTTGACATGGCTGCCCTTTGGATTCGGAGATGCTCCGCTCTTTAGGAGAGCTCAAAAACAAGGCCAGGTGCTGAAGGACACTCCAGCTTCCATAGGAAGAATATAATCGAGGATTCGCCTCAATCCATGCACAGCTGAACTCTCGGTGGTGCTGCGTGAAGAAGACAGCAGAATGAAAAACATCTCCAGGGCACCACAGAGAGATCTAATTAATCTGTTTAGGGCTTTGTGTGATGTTTAGAAAATCTCAGAACATCCGAAAAATGGAGGAGTAAATAAAGTCTACCGGGGAACAAAAGTACATAAAAACGACAACAACACAAAATAATGGTATTGCAGAGAATATCTGTGTTTGTCGATGTGAAAACCACAGCCATTTGTCAAATGTAGGCTGAATGACAGTGATGGCGTCTGCATAAAGCTGGAGAATTGATGCCGGCCGCACACGGCTCTCCGGATAAGTGCTCTGATGGAACGGTTGGGGCTTCCCAAAAATAGAGGAACGAGGGAGGAAAACAGGACACGTACGCTCGTGCCGCGACCTTTCCGTGCTCCTGCATCTGTGCATGTGTTGTTTGTCTCATCCAAGTTCAAAAACATCTAAACCAGTAAAAGCTGCATGAGAGTGAGCTGACAGAGACCTTCTGAAGAGGGACTCGAGCTTCGCTTTTAATGGAGCTGATGAGTGCATTTAAAGAGATATTCTGAGCTGAGCTCAACTGTGGCATGATTATTGCCATAAATAGATAAATACCCAAATATTGTATGGTTTATCCCATATATATATATATATATATATATATATATATATATATTTTTTTTTTTTTTTTACTAGTGGGTGCAGGACACTATAGTTCATTTATGTAAGTGAGGACAGCAAAATAAAGTAAACTGTGACATATTATACCCAAAACTTCTTCATACAGTGGACTACCAGTAAAACGGATTTTTTTAATTGATTGACAGCACCAATATATATATATATATATATATATATATATATATATATATATATATATATTAATTTTAATGTTTATGAAAGAAGTCTCTTCTGCTCATCCAGTCTGCATTTGATTCAATTTTATTAAAAATACAGAAAAAAACAGTAATATTTGTGAAATATTATTACAATTTAAAATAATTGTTTTCTATTTTAATATACTTAAAAATATAATATTTTTTTTGAAACCTGTGATACTTTTTACAGAATTCATTGTTGAATAAAAGGTTAAAAAGAAGAGCATTTATTCAAAATAGAAATCTTTTCTAACAATATATGTTTTACTGTCACTTTTTATCAATTTAACACATCCGTGCTGAATAAAAGTATTTTTTTAAAGTATTTTTTTAAAGTTTTTTTTTCAAAAAAAGAAAGAAAACTGACCATAAACTTTTGAACAATACAAAGGATTTCTATAAATAAATGCTGTTTTTTTTTTTTTTTTTTTACTTTTTTAAAACTTTTTTTCACCAAAGAATCATGGAAAAAGCATTGCATGTTATTAAATAAAGCTAAACAATATAAATAAAGCTAAAAATGTTTTTACTATCACTTTTTATCAATTTAACACATCCTTGCTGAATAAAAGTATTATTTTTTTCAAAAAAAGAAAACTGACCCTAAACTTTTGAACGATACAAAAGATTTCTATTTTAAATAAATACTGTTCTTTTTTTTTCTTTTTTTTTTAAAAACTTTTTAAAACTTTTTTCACCAAATAATCATGAAAAAAACATTGCATATTATTAAATAAAGCTAAATTGATAATAAATCATCATATTAACTTTTTTTTAAACTTTTTTTTCACCAAAGAATCATGAAAAAAACATTGCATGTTATTAAATAAAGCTAAATTGATAATAAATCATCATATTAACTTTTTTTTTTAACTTTTTATCAATTTAACACATCCTTGCTGAATAAAAGTATAATTTTTTTTTAAAAAAAAGAAAGAAAACTGACCCTAAACTTTTGAACGATACAAAAGATTTATATTTTAAATAAATGCTCTTTTTTTAAAACTTTTTTTTTCACCAAAGAATCATGAAAAAAGCATTGCATGTTATTAAATAAAGCTAAATTGATAATAAATCATCATATTAACTTTTTTCAACTTTTTTTCACCAAAGAATCATGAAAAAAGCATTGCATGTTATTAAATAAAGCTAAACAATATAAATAAAGCTAACAATATATGTTTTTACTATCACTTTTTATCAGTTTAACACATCCTTGCTGAATAAAAGTATTAATTTTTAAAAAAAAAAAGAAAGAAAACTGACCCTAAACTTTTAAACGATACAAAAGATTTATATTTTAAATAAATGCGGTTCTTTTTTTAAAACTTTTTACTCACCAAAGAATCATGAAAAAAGCATTTCATGTTATTAAATAAAGCTAAATTGATAATAAATCATCATATTAGAATGATTTCTGAAGGATCATGTGACACTGAAGACTGGAGTAATGATGCTGAAAATTCAGCTTTGATCACAGAAATAAATTATATTTTAAAGTATATTAAAAAAAGTAAACCATTATTTTAAATTGTAAAAATATTTTACAATTTTTTTCTGTATTTTTAATCAAACAAATGCAGCCTTGATGAGCAGAAGATACTTCTTTCAAAAACATTAAAAATAGTAATGTTTGCAAACTTTTGACCGGCACTTGGGATATTCAGAAACGCAGCAACATAGTACAAAAAAAACACAATGTTGAAATTCACATTTAAGTGACAGAAGCCTCTTTATAAAAACGCTTTACATGTTCATGTTCAGTTCACTTAGATTTCAGTCCATCTTAAGTGTCTATATTAAAAATTCATAATGAATTGAGGGCTGTTCGAAGACAAGGGGAAACACAATCATTAGCTATTATTAATTCATGTTCGAGAGACCAAATGTCTGACAAGCATTTGAAAATAATTTTTCATACTTACAGCCCAAGGAAATAGAAAAAGTGCAGTGGGAACCGATCATGTGTAATAAAGCTTTAGTTTCCCTCAGCAATAAGCGGGAAAAAAAGAAGGAAAAAAAATCACCTTACAAATTGCACAACAGAAAAGCATTAGCGACGCTTGACTGTGCCGCCAGAAGAGCGTTTTCTCCTCTTCAGTCGCGAGATGCAACTCACACATCTGCACACGAAACACATACATGCAGCGCTGTGATGGTTAATTAGAGTTCACAAGCTCTGTGCAAAAACAGCAACACGGCTCGACACGTTCACAGCTGCTCAGTCTGGTTACCAGTCAACTAAAAACGATTACAAAAAACTCCATGCATTAGAATAATACGAACCATTAGAGATGGGAAAACACCGCAGACTGACTCAGACCGCCAGGGGACACAGATCTACTGCGGTCTCCAGCTTAAGCAGGAAAAGCCCGAAGGTTTGAAAGGACGTGTGTGGCATAAATGAGAGGAAACGTCTAACGAAGGCGTTTATTTATCCCACGATTCCTCTTTTAATTAGCAGACGTGCTGAAAGTTGAAGATTTTGGAAGCACTGGCCTAGATTGTTGAACTAATAAATTAGTCTGGTTGCATTTTTTGTTGTCGTTTTTTTATTTAAAAATAGCAAGTTATTCAAACATTTACAGGATATGTGAACAAAAGATTCTATGCAACTGTTTCTGCAGCCTATACAGAAGAGAAAAGAAATATATTCATGTTATTTATAAGGTTTTTCTTTTTTACAAATTAGAGGTGAAACGAGAAAAAGAAAATGTATGTTGACAGTTCAAGTCCTCGGTTCAGCAGACCCTGATTTTTACCCGATGCAGCAGCTCAGAGTCACGTTGTGTGGTTCGTACACACACTCCGACATGTGCTCGTGTGTACACATACTAAAACATACTACACACACACACCAAAGTCTTGAGGTTCTCCAGGTCTCCAAGTGTTTTCTGAGATTTAAATCCCATGGGGCTGGATGGATGGACACGGAGAGCTGGCAGGTGATTGGTTGTGACCCCTCGGGTCCATCGGTCGTGTTGTTTCTAGCGAGAAGCCCAACCCGTGTCTCTACGCCGTCTTAATGCCCTCAAACCCGCAGAACTTCCAGCGTTTCTCCAAACTAGCCCCGACACCCGTCAACTCCTGCTTGAAGGTGCAGGGCAGCCGACCCAAAAGAGTCTCCACTTCTGTGGTACTGATCTGAAACAACAAGAACATCAATGATTAGACTGATCCAAACTCTGAGACTACCAGTGGAGATGCTTCCATTTTTAACTTTTTTTTTAACCCTTAAATGCATACCTCGGGTCTTTAGTGACCCGGGATGTCATTCACTACCCTCCTCCTTGTTCATTTTTTAAAGTTAGTCATCATCCTTCTTGGTATTCCTCAATCAATTCATTATAAAGAATATAAAAAGAAAAAAGAAAAAAATCATAAAATTATAAAAGAATGCCTATTTTTGTATTCATTTTTTGTAAAAATTGTTTAGGGTCGCTAACGACCCGAGGTGTGTATGAGTGTACGTATATTTTTTCTGCACAACAATAATTGAATCTTAGATGACGGAATAAGTGCAATTCACCTTTATTCCACAAGGTGGCAATGTCTGATACACAATGCTGAAGTGACGACTCGTTCAGACAGAAAATGAAATAATAAAACAAACATGAAATGGCTCAGCGATTTACTGCAGAATGCAATCAAATATGACTAACTGTTACTGGATGAATCTGGTGAAGCTGTTAGCGATCGAAATATTGATTTTTAAGATGTTGAAAATTATATAGTTTTGAGAATACGTTTGAGATCGTGAATGGGCTCATATTCGTGACCTCAACCATAAAACTAGCCCACTATTTGCTGAATTTACTGGGAAATTTGCTCTGACGAGGAAAGTGATGATGGCATAAAACATCTGCTCAAACTGAAAGCTTTCAGGCTCCAAAAGGTAACAAAATATGCTTTATTTTATTCTTCTTAGATTGTTACTAGATATCAGAGGAGTTTTATATTATCACGACAGGTAGAGATCCTTCCGTGTTAGATATAGATCCGGGTCGATAAAGACCCGAATATGTAAGAACGATTGGTGAAACAGTCATGCATTTAAGGGTTAAAAGGAATATTTAATTCATGTTAATTTAGCACTTTTCACAATACAGATCCAAAGCATAATGACTCTGAGCTCCAATGAGAACACTGTAAAAAAGAATAGTTGGTTTAACTTAAAAAAGTAAGTTACCTGGTTGCCTTAATTTAGAGTTCATTGAAATTAAAATATAAAAAGTTAATACAATGAAGGCGATTGGTTTAATCAGCAGAAACTGAAAATATTATGTTATCTGAACCACATTAATTATCCAAGTTGATTTGAAAAAAGAAAAAGGTTTGTGATAACAAATCATGAAAATAATTTTTTACAGTGCAGACCCAGACTCTGTATGAAGGGAAAATGTGAGATGTTTGGAGAAAAAACTTGTAGGGAACCAGACTCATCTTCCTCTAGCAGCAAAAATAATGTCATATGATAATCATATACAGCTCTATGATAGTTGAAATGATGCTATCTTTCAACGCATTAAGAGGCCGTTCACACAGAACACGTTTTTCCATTCCACTGCGCTACATTTCCATTGTTTTTCTATGTAAACGTGGTAGACAGACGTGTTTGACCATTGCGCTTACGTCTTTTGCAGCGTCTCCCACGTGACATGGCATTTTAAAAAAGTGGCGCTCAAGTTAAAAGAAGGAAAAAACGCATCTCTAGACCAGTGATGCCAAGTCCGCTGTTTTAACACTGTTGCCGCGGGTTGAAGCGACCCCAAATGAGAAAATATTTAGCCCCGGGAATGAGAAATTTATCAGGGGAACCCTGTCAAAAAATGTGGATTTTACCCTCTGGAATGTGATTTTGAGTGTCAGTTGGGTGGGTTTCATAGTGAAAACCTGGCAACCCTAAGAACAGGTTGTTTTTCATGTCAGCAGGTTGAAGCGACTCCAAATAACATGATATTTAGCCCCCCGAATGAGAATTTTACCAAGAGGAACCCTACCAAAAAGCAGATTTTATCCTCCAGAATTTTTACCGTGGGACCCCCCCTTGAAATGCGTCTGGGCTAGTTTTGAGTAGCAATTTGGCGGGTTTTTTTTGTGAAAACCTGGCAACCCTGCTCTAGACCTAGTATTGTTTTTCATTCAACGGACCTACATCTTGCGTTTTTAACCTCAAAATGCATTGAACTGGCCCTAAAGCAGTAAATAAAGCTTATGATTGTGTAATTATTGCAATATACTGTAAGGATAATAGACTGTCACTGATTGGAATCTATGATTGGGTCACTATTGCTGTGTTTCTAGCATGTTATATGTTTGGCAACAGTAGTCAATGTGTAGATTTTTATTTCTTAAACAGCCATGTAGGAAGACACATCATGGCCATATTCCAGGATGACAATGTCAAGATTCATCAGGCTCAAATTGTGAAAGAACGATTGGGAGGGAGAATGAAGAATCATTCTCACACATGAACTGGCACCTCTGAGTCGAGGTCTTCACAAGTCCAGTTGAATCCGGAAACCTGAGGTTCAGGTCCAAAACTTCGATGAGTGCCTCGTACACGGGTCGGGTTTGGTATTAGTGGCCTCGGGTAATTTAAAATAGATGTGCTTTCATTTGCCCGTATGTGGAGAAGCTCTTTAGTTTTACTATCTGTTCAGTTTGACAACATTTTTTGAGTGACAGGCATAATGGATGATCAAACAGAATGTGTTTTTGCTCTTAACAACACAAGATGTGACTCATACATGCTCACGTCAGTGACTTCATACATGCTCACCGGTAGATTACACCGCTAATCTTCATTACTGCTAATGTTACAAGGCACTCCAGCAATTTTCTGGGATCAACGATGTGTGTGAAAGGGGCTTCACTGGTAAATTGCCAGAACCAATATACTGGTATTTTTGAAAAGGTCCCGTTCACACATGATCTCTTACCCATAATTTACCAGTAAAGACTTTATGTGTGAAAGGAGCTATACACGGCCATCCTGGAATATGGCTTTGATTTGTCTTCCTACATGGTTGTATAAGAAATGAAAACTGTTCCCAAACATAAAACATGCTAGAAACATAATAATCACAGCAATTATGATCCAATCATAGCCTCTTAAGCATTTGCCTATTAAAATCCAAACAGTGACTTTTTTATTAGTGAATATTAGCAGCCTTGTCATGTCAAGTTGGCATATTCTGGGTAAAATACAAGCTGAGCTCAATCAACAGCTTTTGTGGCATAATGTTGATTACTTTATTGACTTTATTCAAAGAAAAATCTGGGTCAGAGTGATTTACAATGGAAGCGAATGAGGCCAATCTGTAAACATTTCAATAGTTTATAAACAAGACTTTGGAAAACAACTTTTAAAAAAAAAATGCAACTTATTGCCTAAAACCCTAAAATGACTATAAAAATGACTAGAACATTTTTAAATAATACAATATACAATGTTTTATTAATTAATTGTATGAATTTATAAAATAAGTTGCACGTCTGCTTTTAAATCCTTCAAAAATTGGCCCCATTTTTTATTACTATTATTTATTTTTTAAAGAAAATGAGGGATGATTAGAAATGAGTTTTGTGGCAACACCATAAATGCTGTTGACTGAGCTTAATCTGATGGTCTGGACACTATCGCAGCTTTCATTGGCCAATCACAGTTCATTTTGTTTCACGTCATGTTTAGGGGCGTGAAAATGTAAAGTCGATGTCTCTACGATAACAGACCGGCGTGCATCTAATAAATTATTCAGTAAGAACATTTGGCCATCTGTACAAAGAGCCAAATGATTAATGTCACAGATGTTCTCGTTTGATCACTGACCCTGAAATAGTGCAGAATCTTAAATATTTCACACAGTTTTCTAAAACTTCCAAGGTTTAAATCCAATTTTGATGTGGACCCCACTGTGTACCACGAATCTCAGAACTCATGCGAGGTGAATTGTGTTCTTCACAGGATCGTGAAACCCACTTGCACCAGCTTATCGAGTGCCAGGCAGGGCGACGTGAATGGCGGTTTATCAATTAAAGCCTCCCACTGGAGTGTATTGTTTTTAGTGAAAACAAGCGGGAGTGTTGATGAAGATATGAAGGCATGTGTGCGCTGCGGAGAGGGAGAGCGTGGGCACTGACAGCCGGAGGGCTTCAACTCAAAACTGAAAAGATATAGAGCCTCATTTTCACCCTCCATCTGTAAGTGTAAATTAGTCACTGTGTGACAGCAAATGGAGAGCGAGAGAGAGATAAAGCTGGAGAGATGAAGGAAAATAAAGGGTAATCAACACTGTGCTATAGTAAGATGAGCGGTTTATTTCAGCATTAAACATTTTGGCAGGAAAAGCTCGAGGACTGTGTTTGAGAACCGGAAGATGAAAACACACACATGAAATAGGTTTGTGTGTGTGTGTGAGCTGTGCTTACACCCTGAGCGCTTTCTGTCTGCTCAAGGGCTGTTTACTCAGCAGAACATTAGAATGGTAAGCAGAGCGCCATACATGCTTTCAGCGTGCGCGTGTGTGTGTGTGTGTGTGCAGGTGCTGTGAACAGCAGTAAATACATTCAGTCCTGTCCGCGTGTGTGTGTTTGTCAAGGTTATAGTCATCAGTTAAAGCTTTCATGAAGACTGAAACGGATAAAATCAAATAATAATGGTGCTTGCAAAAAACTAAAAATCAACTGAAATTATAAATGAGCACTAGAATACAAACTAAAACCCAATTACAGAGGACACACATTTTAATTAATGCTGGATGGTGTGATTTAGTAATTATAAAGTGCAACATGTAAAAAACTTTTGTCAAATTCGAAAATTGCAACAATTAACCATTCAGCAGATGATGACAGCAAATAATGACTGTGAAATGTTGCAGAAACCCCCAAAATAAATTAGAGCCTACTTTAGTTGATCCAAACTGCCTAAGAAGAAACACTTGAATTTATTTCAAATGTCTGTATCATGAACTGCACAAACTTTGCGACAAGTTTAATTCTCCTGTGTGGGCTATCTGACATCGAAATCCCCAGAGAAGCCAGAGTAATGACAGTCACAGTTTACTGCTAAACATGGCACATTTAACTGTCAGCTGTATTCTTATGAATGTCACAAATAAAACTTAAACTTAAAGTGCTCTTATTATCCTTTTTTCGAATATTACCTCTCATGTCGTGTGTAATATGGCTGCTTGTGAATGTAAAAAGCCTGCAAACTTTTAAAGATTAAAGTGCATGATAAAGTTATTGTCTTCTAAAAGAATGTCCTGTTACACACCTATGTAACAAAGTAACAAATTTGCATAATGGCAGCCTATTAGGGGTGCAACGGATCAACTCGCTCACGGTTCGGTTCATATCACGGTTTTACGGTCACGGTTTCGGTACGGTTCGGTATGTGCTATGTTTAGGGAAAATAGGACTACTGTCAAATAAAAATAAAGAAAATAAGAACAAACAATCAAACTACAAGCAACCTCACAAATAAGTACAATAAAGCAAATATTCAAATAAAATAAACGGTGCTTTTCAAGTTTTTCAGGTATCTAACAGTAGTTTTCAGGTACAGAAAATGGATAAAGTAATCAAATATAAAATATCACTGCATATTATCTTTATTGTATAAAATAAATAAGATTAATCATTATTGAAGTTACAAAAACTATTCAGTCAAGAGCAGTGAGTGATTTCTTTGTTATTTGTTGTTTGATTTAACATTAAAAACAGGCAGCAGGAACAGTTTTTTTCCCCTTTAAGACATGCACGATCCAGTACATATGCTGTTACACATGCGCTGTCTTTCTCGACTGTTATACGTTCACTTAAGACATAGCCGACTATGTTTGCTAGGATACTCGCTAAGACGGGCATGTTGACATAATTTTTGTATGAATTTGTCCGCTGAGGCGCAATTCAATTCTCAGCGCGAGAACTCAGTATTTGCGCGCTGACTGAAATAAGCGTGTGCGCGCTTCGGATGAGCGCACACAAATCTTCTCACAGCGCGTGCGAGTTCTCTTTCGCATCTTGTTCTTGAAGGTTTAAATCAGCAAGGCTTAAATGAGTAAGTTTAAACACAGACAGCAACGTGTGCTGTTCAGGTCTCACCTGTATCAACACCCGGGTGATGACGGCGTAAATGACTGGACATTAGAGCATACGGCACTCGCAGCACACAAAGAGTGACTGTTTTGTCCACGCTTTCTGATTATCGTTGTTGTAACGTTTTGCGCATCCATCGACTGAAACATACATTATCTGAACTCTGTCTGTCTGTTTTCCACGTTGCTATTTTAAACAACCATAGTAACCAATAGATGCGTCGTCATTCGAGATGGACCGCGGTGCAAGTGCGTACCGAACCGTAAGTGGAGAACCGTATGGTTCGATTTTTTACCGAGAACCGTTGCACCCCTACAGCCTATGGTCTTCATTGGCTGTCTGTGAACAATGTCTGTTTTGAGCCTCAAACACTGTAGATGTAGCTGAGAATGGAAGAGCTTGGTTCATATTATTGACGCTGTTAATGTGCTTCAATAGGATGAGGAATTGATTTAACCCTTAAATGCATGACTGTTTCGCCAATCATTCTTACATATTCGGGTCTTTATCGACCCGGATCTATATCTAACACTGAAGGATCTCTACCTGTCGTGATAATATAAAACTCCTCTGATATTAGAGTAACAATTACAGAAGAATAAAATAAAGCATATTTTGTTACCTTTTGGAGCTTGGAAGGGCTCATTCTGAGCAGATGTTTTATGCCATCATCACTTTCCTCGTCAGAGCTCATTTCCCAGTAAATTCAGCAAATAATAGGCTAGTTTTATGTTTGAGGTCACGAATATGAGCCCATTCGCGATCTCAAACGTATTCTCAAAACTATATAATTTTCAAAATCTTCAAAATCAATATTTCGATCGCTAACAGCTTCACCAGATTCATCCAGTAACAGTTACAGTCATATTTGATTGCGTTCAGTACTTGTTCTGCAGTAAATCACTGAGCCATTTCATGTTTGTTTTATTATTTCGTTTTCTGTCTGAATGAGTCGTCACTTCAGCATTGTGTATCAGACATTGCCACCTTGTGGAATAAAGGTGAATTGCACTGATTCTGTCATCTAAGATTAAATTATTGTTGTGCAGAAAAAATATACGTACACTCATACACAGCTCGGGTCGTTAGCGACCCTATACAATTTTTACAAAAAATGAATGCAAAAATAAGCATTCTTTTATAATTTTATGATTTTTTTCTTGTTATATTCTTTATAATGAATTGATTGAGGAATACCATGAAGGTTGATGTCTAACTTTAAAAAATGAATGAAGAGGAGGGTAGTGAATGAAGTCCCGGGTCACTAAAGACCCGAGGTATGCATTTAAGGGTTAAAAAAACCAGCATCACCGTTATCGTTCGTATCACTGTTTATCAAGTGCTGAGGAAGATCTGGAGCTGAAATTCAGATATGGCAATGGGCATTTGGTTTGCAACACGTGCTGTAAGCAGTAGACCAATCACAACAGACTGGGCCATCTGACCAATCCGAGTAGACTCTCTGAAAGGAGGGTTTAGAGAGACCAAATCTTTGAAGAACTGTTTTCAGATTGTATACTATCAGAAAATTAAAGTGTTTTTTGACCTTGTGTAAACCTGTTATAGAAGACCTCCGAAACAAAACGAATAACCTTTAAAATAGCATAATTGGGGCACTATATACTCTGATGGTATCATTTTATGGTGCAGTTTCTGCTGAAGTTTATCATAGTAAGATGGAGTGGCTAATGATCAGTGTTGGGCAGTAAGTAACACAGTTACTTTTGACAGTAACTAATACTGTAATGCATTAATTTTTAAATAAATTACCGTCACCATATGGTGCATTGTACGTTACTTTTTTAAATGAATTAATTTTGGCTGAAGTGTAGCCTACAGCCTAACCTGTTTACAGCAGTGACGCACTGTAGGATTGGTGCATGCTAACCACTGTAAACACGAAGACGCACTGTGGGCGTTTCCGTTTATTCAAGTATGTGCGGCAGTCATGGCGAGTCAAGACGAGTTTCTCAAAGTGGAAATATCCTCATTATTTCACTTTAGTTGAGCATAAAGACAAAAACCATTTAGTCAAATGTAAGCTGTGTCTTTCTGGTTCGAAGGTCCTATCTACTGCGATAAACAAGTGACATGCTGGATCGAAAATATGTGAAATACATTTTTCTAGTCGACTAGTAGTTGTTCATTTAAGCCATTAGTTGACTAATCATATTTATATTAATTTAATTTCTTAAATACTGGAGAGAATAAACTAATAATGAGCGTTTATGTAATATAGGCTATGCACTCAAGCGCACGCATAACGCTTGCCATAAAGAACTGGCAAAAGTAATGATTATGATTATGACAAAAAACAGCAAGGAGACATTTTAATTGTTTATTAATAAAGTAATGTTTTGTGAATCAGTGTCGGCTGCAAAGACTGACTCTCATCATCTCCGCATATACTGGACGCGCTAGAGAGAGAGAGAATGCACTTCATTCAGATTACATAATCAGAGTAGACTCTTTTCGTTTTTAATTATTTTGTTTTAAAGTAGATATTTCAAGCTTTCTATAGATATATTTCTCATGTCTGCGAGGCAAGCAGATTATACGCTGAGTTTCAGTTCATTTAGCGCTCCAGTTCACGCGCAAGTGATCGCGCCGGCGCATCCATGATTATATTGTCTGCTATATTTGCTTCTTATTTATTAAATCCAGGCAATTGGTTGATGAAACATTGATTAAAATTAAGATACAATTTTTACAAAACGAAATTCACTTTAAAGAAAGGCTTTCTATAAAACAAAACTTAATGAAGTGGTCAAAATCATGTCTGACTCACTCCATGACTCCCGATATATTGCGCATCTTGTGATGCATCTTACTCATGCTGTTCACTTTTCATAATCAAGTAAATGAATTTAAAACATAACATAGGACTATTTAAATATATATATGAAACTACATTTTCTTTAATGACAGTACAGAGAAATTTCATAAGCAAGAGCGGATCATGAGTCACGAGTCGGATCAAGAATTATTTATTCTTAGACTTATATTTAATAATGGGGCATTCAAGTTATTTGACATATTTTAATTTTTTGTAAAGTAATGCATTAGTTACTTTCCCTGTTAAATAGTTACTTTTATAATGATGTAACTCAGTTACGTATTTGTGAGAAGTAACTAGTAACTATAACTAATTACTTTTTTAAAGTAACGTGCCCAACACTGCTAATGATGCATCTGGAATAAAACATCTGAAGATAAATAAAACTAAATAATAATTAACTAAACTGAAAATAAATAATGATATTCTCTGAACTGTAAATCCTGGTGTGTGTGTGTGTGTTTCATACCTTAGTGTCCAGCCGCTGTAAATAGGAACAGATATATTCAATACTGGCTCCAAAAGGATGGACGTGAAGAAACGTTGAGATGATTCCTGTGGAAGCAAAGCCAAAGATAAAATAACTCATCTATATAATATAAACCTAATATCTGTTCCAAAACCTTTGATGTCTCTATGAAATTGATTTTTTTCTCAATTTCTGGGGATGAAATGAGTAATTCCAGCCATTCAGCATTACAGTATAATTGAAAGTCACCATTTTTAACATTTAATAGGCTTAAAAATATAATTTTTTTTTGATAAATATACATAAATTGAGTGTACTTATGTTAATATATTTATATAAATATTCTTTGAAGAACATTTTGGCATTGCTTGCCCCACATAGGATACAATGCTGCCTCAGATCCTGGCCCAAATGAGGTATCTTAGAAGACCGAATAATTATTAAAATGAGAGCGTGCCTACGAGGCCTTAAAATGCCGTCTAAGTAGGCAGCTCACTTGGTTTTGGAACAGAGCACTACTGCATCAGCGCTGATTTGCAAATGATTCCAAGTACTTGAGGTGTTTTCCCTGAAGTGGATGTCCTCATCGGCTAACTCTGCCTCTTGAACTTTCCACATGATTATAAGTGTTTAATTGCAGTTTTGATGCTGTTTGGCGTAATCAAGGTTGTTCTTCGGCCTGCCGAGTGCTTCATTCACACACTCAAACATATGGAATAACAATAACAGCTGCTATTAGCACTTCTGGCTCGAATGTGATTGAGAATAACTCAATTATTCTGAATCCATTACGGTATGATCAGGGAAGAAAAGCAGCTCTCCAGAGAGAAGCGCACAGGTGCCGCAAAGTCAATATTCCATTAGTCTTGATGGACTGTAGACAAAGATTATATATTATACATGGTTTCATTGCAGTGTGTTTGGATACCTTTCCATTTACACACATTGATCTAAAGCCAAACACTGTAAGGTGAAAGAAAATGGACCTTTCATAATAATGTAATGTTTCACTAATTAATGCATAATGCATATCTGCTAGAAGATATAATGCTGTATGTGCTTAAATAATCACCCCGAGCTGGCAGCTGTGCTGGGTACTTCATCCAAAAATGAAAATCTGCCATTTTTTCTACTCAACCTCACGTCAGTCCAAACCCATGTGAAACGAGAAGAGATTAGCAATGACAAAATGAGAAAATCAGCAGTGAACCGAAGCTTTAAACCTCAAAAAATACAACTTATGCAGCAGAAATTGGTTGCAGTGTAGCTACAGTGAAGAGGAAGACAAAACTTTTACATGACTTGAGAATAAGGGCAAAATGGTGCAAATTCACAAATAAAGAATTCCTAATTTTGTTTTAATTAATTCATTTCCTTGTTTAACTAAAAGAAAGTCAAATGGGCTTGGAACAGTAGTAATTGCTTCGATTTACAGTGTTTTATCAGTGGGGAGAGCAGACTGATGTTGCCAATTAAATGGGGATCATTAGGAGGCCATGATGGATGGAGATCAATAGGAGAAAACTGACCTGAACCACTCTTACCCAGAAATACCTGGGATTTTTAACCCTGTAAAGCCTGACATATAAAATTATACTCAGAAAAATCTAAGTTAAAAAAGTTGAGTATCATATTTGATACATTATGGCACATATAGTATAAGAGAATATTATTCAAACTGAGCAATAACAATGTTTATATGGCCAAAAGATGAAGCTTTTAATGAAACTAAATGAGACTACTTGCAAAATGCATATAAATATCAGTCGTCACTCTATATTTTCCAATAATATGTCTTATTAAGATGATTTTTTTTATTAATAGTTTTTATTAATAATATAATGCAATGCATTTAAATGCAAATAAACATTCCTCAAAATTCTAATGTATCAAGTTGATACATTGTAACATGATTTTTCTGAAAATGATCAGGTACATCTAAGCTGCTTCAGTTAAGTGAGTGTTCATCTTGAAATATTACTAGCAATATATTAAATTATAAAACATTTCAGTAACACTTTCCTGGAATTTTGCCTCAATAAACTCCTAATTTACTGCTTATTAATAGTTATTAGGGTAGGTATTGGTAGGATTAAGGGATGTAGAATATGATCATGAAGAATAAGGTATTAATATGTGCTTTATAAATACTAATAAACAGCTAATATACAAGATAATAAGCAACTAGTTAAAAGTGAGAATTGTTCCCCATAGGGATGCATGATCATATTGGTATTGGCCAATATATGTTAATTTTTAATGTTATCATTATCTGCCCAATAAGAAAATTTGGATGATATATTAAAGCCAATAAATAATGGATTATTTCCTTCAGCTGAGACACTTCAGATGTGCACTGCTTGAAATGTGATTGAAATCACTTCAAAAAGGAAAATACAGTTAAGTGCATCATGTGCAAGTCTGCCATATAAGCTACATAATATTATAATAAGAACATTATAATTGTGCGTTTGGGACATGGATTTAAATGGTGAGACTTTTGTCTTTATAATCAAGTGCTCAAAAATTATATAAACATTTGGATTTAGATTTATTGGCCAATATATCGGTTATCGGCTTTCAAATATAAAGAATTATCGGTTATCGGTATCACCCAAAATGTTCATATCAGTGCATCCCTAGTTGGTTATTTAAACGTTAACATGACGGTGAAGATGACAGCATGGAATAAAGCCGTGCATACCAGACTGCTCCCAAAGTCCCTTTAACACAAGTCATTTCACTCGGCGGCTTCTATCTCTTTGAATGGGGAAACATCAAATTCTCCAAAGCTGTTCACCAAGCTTTTGATTAAATTTCATATTTGAAATCACCAATGAAATCTGACAACAACTGTCTCAGAAATTGTGTTTCCAAACGCTTGAATCATGACAAAAAAAAAAAAGTATATTTCAGGCTGGATCAAGCTAATGCGCATACATCTATAGGAATCGCACGTCTGACTGTTTCTACAGGAACCGGAGCTTCTAACGGCCGCTGCAGTGACACGTGACTTTACCAATCTGCGATTGGCTCTTATTTAGAAGGCGGGACTTGTTCCACCATATTGCACATTCTCCCATTCAAAACAATACGAGTGATGCATCTTGTGTTATTCTATAGCCTTTGCTCCTCCTCAATAATTCAGATCAGATTTCAATCAGATTTGGACTGACAGTGTGAACACAGCCATAGCACAGGACTGCAGTGAGTAAACATGACAGCTTTATACAGCCGCTGTATGAACAGGTCATATAGTGATGTGGCTCCTCTCTGCTTTCCAAAGCACTATCACAATGCACATTTCATTACGTCTGATCTATTCTCCTTTAGTCCTCCTCAAACACTAGAGCTAAAGCAGATCTGATGGACTGAAAGAGCTCATGGAAATCAAACCAGCAGATACTCCACTAGGGGTTACTGAAGCTGGATCAGCACTCTTTCCGGTCACTGAACTGGCAAATAAGCCAAATAAAATACAAATAAAAACAGCTGTGCTAAACGTGCGGTGGCAAGACAATTCACGTCTGGATTATATCACTTCCTCTCATGCCACGGCAATCAACTTCTCATTCTGAACATATGAAAAATGTTTTGGCATAAACGAATGTACATGTAACAAGTGGAGTAAATGACTCTGGATTATTGAATTATTAAAAATCAGAGGCGTAACCACCCCTTCACTTTGAGGCCACATTACCACCTCAGGGTGTGCATTCATTTTTAATAATTCAACAGCACAGAGTCAATTATTTCTTCCTTTCTGGCTGTTTCTCAAAATATAGCAGGCTGTCTACCTAGACAAAGTTTCTGGCCATCAATTTTGGCACATTTCACAGCCTCTCTCTCTCACACACACATTTCCGGCTGTGCTGTGGATGACATGTTAAAGTTCCTCATTAAAAAGCATCCGAGGTGACTCATTTGAGGCTCATTTGGTCAGGCAATTAACACCTGCACCCTAGCAGAGATAGCTGAGGATGATGGAAATAATGAGAAGAGGTTTTTTTTCTTATATCTGATTAGATAAAGTGTGAAAAAGAGCATCCCGTCGGTCGTTGAAACTCACCCACGAGCAGAGCCTCTCTCTCGGACTTCACTGGGCTGGGAGGACCCTTCTCCGGCAGGCTCTCCTTCTCCTGGCTGCAGGACACCACGGCCGATGCCGCCGCCTCCTATGGCAGGAAATAACAACAAAAAAGAAAGTTGTTTTCTTCTCACAGGCCCTCTGCCCCTCCCCTCATTACCCCGGCCGTCTGACGGGGCGGCAATCTCTTCGCCCAGTTGTGTCAGAGTGATTTATCCTGCGACAAATAAAGTTCTCCTGCGCTCGATTGGCCTGTAATGATCTGTCATGTTCTGCGAGAGGACGGAGGAGGGGAAATGGGACAGCAGGAGAGGGTGTTGGTTGCTGCACAAAAAGGAAAATGTAGAGAGAAAGAACAGAGTGCAAGGAACAAAAAGCTAGAGAGAGCAGAATAATAGACACTTTACACAAATAGGGCCTGCAACTTCTTTTTTCCCTCAGTAAGTTAGGGTTAAATAAAAAATATCCATATTTATAACTTTATGAACCAGAATTCAGGCTTCTGTGCATGACTGTAGTTCTGGCGGAAGAGTGAACTTTGACTTTAACGCATGACGTATTGAACACGGAAGCACAGAGGATAACACCGGTCACAAATTGGAAGTCTAAAACGAGAATTTTAAAGAGAAATGTGGGAGGAGCTTGAGTTTGTTTGTTTGAACCACGAGAGCATCACCTAAGCTTATGCCACTCTTACGTCATACGGCGGATCTTGACTATCTTGTGAATGCGCGGACAGATGTTACCGGAAGCTAGTGATTATAGCTTATAAAGTTATAAATATGGATATTTTTATTACAAAACCCATCGCTTCACTTCAGAAGGCCTTTATTATCCTCCTGGAGCTGTATGGATTATTTTTATGATGGATGGATGTGCTTTTTTGGGCTTCGAAATCTCGGGTACCATTCACTCCCATTATAAAGCTTGGAAGAGCCAGAATATTATTTAATATAACTCTGTTTGACTGAAAGAAGAAAGTAAATTATAATATAATTTTATAATTCATTTTTGGGTGAACTATCCCTTTAAGTGAAAGGACCTTTTGTCATCACCATAAACAGGTCAAACTAAACATTACAAGAGCCTTTTTTTATTTTCTATTTATTATATAACGGGTTTTTGCAACCCTGTCAGCAGCATTTAGGACATGTCTAATCACAAGTTTAAATCTCATTTTTGTAATTCTGGGAACATTAAACATTAAATAAGCACAAAAAACATTAAATAAAAAAATGTATAATATAAATACAATTTAAAAGTACATAGACGAGATAAAATGTTGAGAATAAACGCGTTAAATTATGAGAAAAAACTCGTTAAATTTCGAGAAAAAAGTCGAGATAAAATGTTGAGAATAAACTCGTTAAATTATGAGAAAAAAAGTAGAGATAAAATGTTGAGAATAAACTTGTTAAATTATGAGAAAAAACTTGTTAAATTTCGAGAAAAAAAAGTAGAGATAAAATGTTGAGAATAAACTTGTTAAATTACGAGAAAAAACTCGTTAAATTTCGAGAAAAATAATCGAGATAAAATGTTGAGAATAAACTCGTTAAATTATGAGAAAAAAGTCGAGATAAAATGTTGAGAATAAACTTGTTAAATTATGAGAAAAGTCGTTAAATTACGAGAACAAATTTGTTAAATTATGAATTTGTTTTCATAATTTAACAACTTTTTTCTCATACTTTAATGACTTTATTATCAACATTTTATCTCGACTTTTTTCTCGAAATTTAACGAGTTTTTTCTCGAAATTTAACAACTTTAATCGCGAGATGGTTTTATTTTTTTTATTATTGCTTGGCCCTAATCCTCTTCTGTAGAAAACAGTTCTTTTAAATTGCAATAATATTTCACAATATTACTGATTTTACTGTATTTTTGGATCAAATAAATGCATGCTTTTTTGTAAAAAAAAAAATATTGGCATTGTATATAATATTGAGAAGTTGAAAAGACTAGGACATTTTAATCTTTCATAGAAGAATTTTTTCTATCAAATAATCCATGTCTCACTACATACAACTTTTTTTTATTTATTTTTTATTTGTGCTTCAAATTCTTTTTTTGTCTAAAAGTCATGGCACAGGCAGATCAAAGTGTACTGTACCGGTGTGAGGTGTGATGTGGAACAGTGACAAGTGTCAGAGATGGAGAACAGCGTCTCCCACTTACGCTGGCGTGATTTGCACTTTCATCGCTTCCTCTGTCCTCCTGCTTGGCCGTCTCCAACTAGTCAATTAAAAGAATGAGAGAGCTGTCAACAAGCAATATGTCACAGGCTCGCACTCACACTCACACGATTCACACGGGGAAACTAAAGGACGCGGGACAGACCGCAGGGCAGGAAGTGGAATCACAGGCCTGACACGGCGAGAGTTGAAGGTCAGGTTTGCAAATGGATTTCTCTAAATGCCAAATAAGCAGCAAAGCTCCACAGCATTAGTCCTGCTCAATGAAAGTCTAATGAAGCACATCTTAATCGCAGCCATTTCAAGCCGCTGAGATTAGTAATGCTTACAGAATATTTAGAATCACTATTGTTATTGCTCATGCTTACGGTTAGGGATTTGAACAAACCCCAAATCCATATATCAAACTTTGGATTAGCACCATCTGGGCTACATACACGAAAGATATCTCAAATCACGCGTCCTGTCGAGCAGAGGCGTGTTATTACTTTTCTAAGTGATCTGATTTTCGTCTAGCTACTGTATGATAAAAAAGGTGAACAAATCCCATGAAAGGCCTAAGCCGTATCTAGATAGCAGAATATTATAAACTCAGTTCATTTTTTTTTTCTTCTTGTGGCAGCACACAGAGGGCCCTGGGGGCAGCTGAATATAATAAAAAATCATGAAAATATTGGCTGGCCAACGGCAAGCTTTAGAGGGGCAAGAACCGATTACATTTCCTTCATAAAATGTAAATTGTTCGTATTATAAAGCGGATAGTTTCAGCTCTAAAATCTGATTAGATGAAGCACATTCAAAGCTGTTTTGAAACAGACAATATAGACTATACTCTAAAAAATGCTGGGTTAAAAACAACCCAAGTTGGGTTGAAAGTGGACAAACCCAGTGGTTGGGTTAAATGATGCCAGTTTTATTTAACCCAACTATTGTTTAAAAATGACTATATATCTGGATTAAAATGAACCCAAAATAGGTTGGAAATTAAAAATCAGACACATTATTACTAGAGGAAACAATAATAATCAAAAGGTGAACATTTATTAATAAGCAATTCAATAAATGTTTATCATTTCATTATTATTTAATAAACTTACTAATAAATGTTCATTTATTAAACATATTAATAAATGTTAATTTCCAACATATTCTGGGTTCATTTTCAGCAAGCAATACAGTACTTTTTAAACAATACTTGGGTTAAGTAAAATTACCCAGCAGGTAGGGCAAACATTTAACCCAACCACTGGGTTAAGACAACCCAATCGCTGCACTTTAAAAACAACCAAAGTTGGGTTGAAAATGGACAAACTGAGCAGTTGGGTTAAATGTTTACCTGCTGGGCAGTTTTATTTAACCCAAATATTGTTTAAAAATAACCATAAAATTAAAATTAAAATTGGCTTAAAATTAAAAATCAGACACATAATTACTAGATGCAATAACAATAATCATCAAAAGGTGAACATTTATTAATAAGCAATTTAATAAATGTTTTTTGTTTCATTATTATTCATTAAACATATTAATAAATGTTAATTTCCAACCTATTTCGGGTTCATTTTAAGCAACAATACAGAAATTTTTAAACCACAATTGAGTTAAATAAAACAACCCAGCACGTTGGGCAAACATTTAACCCAATCGCTGGGTTTGTCCATTTTCAACTTGGGTTGTTTTTAACCCAACATTTTTTTTTAGAGTGATGTACACCTGTGACTGCACATCAGTTGAGATCTATATTCATATAATTCTATATTAAAATAAAAAAAGATAGGCTAAGGATCTACAGCAGTGGCCAGAAGTGATGATATTTGTTTTTAATGAACCTAAAAGAAAACCATCAAATTACAAGGAAAAATATTATATATTTTTAAAAAATTTAAATATGAGGGAAGAACACAACACTAAACTTAGTTAAGCAAGGTATTTATCTGATAAAATTATTTTGCAAAAAAACAAACAAACTACAGCTACAGGTTTTATTTTACTATGCAAAAAAATGCATAGATAAACAAAAAGCTGACAGGAAAAAGCTTTCATTAATATTTTTTTGTTTTTGCATGTGGTCATAATTTCTTTTGATGACAACCTGGCCAAAAATGATGTCTGCACAATTTGGCATGTTTTATTGCATTATTATCACAAATAAAACAATCAACTTCAAACTCAACTACACTTACAAAACCTTAAATAATATTTGAATAAAGGGTAAAGATGTCATTTTTCCCTTTAGCCACTGCTTTTTCATTACTTTGTTAAAAGAATCATTGCATTTGATTCTTGTAATCAATAAAATATTTATTAATTACTCAAATTAAAATAAATAAATCATTTAACAATGAATAATTGATTATTATTTACTGAACATTTGTGTCTTTTATCACACTACTGTGAAGTTAAAGGCCTGCTTTTAAATGCAGCGAGCTGATTTGGGACGCCGCATGAAACTCTAGGAAAAAATATTAATGAAGTTTATCACAGCAAGAGACGGAAGAGCAAACACTGAGTCACACACGTACAGGCTGATGTATGACATACGCAACACATTCATCTAGCAGAAAACAATAAACTGCTCTCACAACCGATGGGCACAGATCTATAGGAGGAATGGCTGCGTTAAAATTGATTTTCATTTCTTCCATTAATGAGTCTGTCTCAGGTGATTCATCAATGCACATGCTGATGCCTTGAACTCTCCTTCAGCATGGATCAGTGGTGCCGAGATAAATTCCACTGCAGAGTGCCAATCAACCCAGACTCACGGCTGTACCACATGCAGACATTTCTCCTTCTCTTCCTGCTTTGAATTACGAGTAGCCGACCAACCATTTCCAAAATGATTAGTCTTGGAGGTGATAAAACCCAAACTTAACCTAAAACGATCCGCTCCACGCTACCAGATAAGGAAAACTGAGATAACGACATCTGTCTGTACAAGATAACAAGCTATCAAATTTTGGGGCGTGCGTCGTTTAGCCTTGTCAAACTGCCATTACCTTTTGGAAGTTAAATTTGAAACTCGATCTGATTTAAAATGTCACTTTTCCTAAGTTTCATACATGAATGAATAGTTTTTAAAACATTTGTTGGGATTGGTTCCCTTAAGCAACACAGTCATCAGGTTTCCCTGCATAAGAGCTGTGTTGAAGACAGCGGCGGTGACACGCGGTTAATTGAAAGCGGCTCGTTGTAGCCGCTGGTGTGGCGTGTCGGCCGGCGCTGCAGAGGTGCCATTAGTTTTCATTAGCGTCTGCTGCTGCTGCTGTTGGGAACACGTGAGCTGATCTCACTGAAGACCTGTAGCCTTTAAGAGGACCAAATGGAAGATGCATTTTCTGCACAAGTTTTGAGAAACATCTGCAGAAGTTTTGTTATTACAGACTCCATGTGGGCCTGCTCATCAACACGAGCGCTATATGTGAACAGTGAGAGTGATTTTGCCAGGAGAGTTCCCTCACTTCAAGATTGTGTGATAACAAGCACAATTACAAGTATAACACGTCAACGTGACACGCAACTGCATGTCAGCACAAATTCATCAAGAATTACACACAGTGTTAAAGGGCTGGTTGATTATGATTTCACTTTTTTAACTTTAGTTAGTGTGTAATGTTGCTGATTGAGCATAAACAACATCTGCAAAGTTACAATGCTCAAAGTTCAATGCAAAGAGATATTTTCTTTTAAAAAATTCTGTTTAAGGACTACAACAAGCTTCTTAAATTTACATAAACTCCGCCCCCGAGAACACACAGCAAAGGGGGCGGGGCCATGTTGGGCTGCTTTAGAGAAGAGGAAGAGTTGTTGTAGTAGAGTGTTGTTGACATGCCGTCATTTTACGCCGGACTGCTTCACAAACGAGGGTCAATTCAACACAAAAGATGAACATGACGGCACATGCTAGTGGATGAGTTGAATCAACTCCACAGCAACTACATAAATGTATCCACTAACCATTCAGAAACGTCTAAAAGTTGTAACTTCTTCCTGAGTCTCTCCATCAGTGTCGACTCCGGTTTGAACAATGTAAGGCTTTTGTCATTTTGGCTGCGTGAGATTCTCCAGCTTTGTTGTTGTTGAGCTGTTAAAGCTCCGCCCTCTTCTGGAAAGGGGGCCGGGAGCAGCAGCTCATTTGCATTTAAAGGGACACACACAAAAACGGCGTGTTTTTGCTCACACCCAAATAGGGGCAAACTGAAAAACTGAAAAACATTCAATGAAAAAAATCATTGATGAGTATCTATTTTTTTTTTTTTTTTTTTTACATTTTCATCTTTCTTTAGTGTGTAATGTTGCTGTCTGAGCACGAAAAGGGTCTAAAAAGTTCAAAAGTCCCTCCAATGGCAGTTATTCTCTATATCAGTGTCAATGTTTCTGAACTCTCTGAAACGCCTCCATTGTAGTCTTGAGTTTTCTCAAAGGAACAAACACGTCACAATATTCCTCATTTAAATAATTCTCAAGCCATTCACAAAATAAAAGGGCGGAGCCTGGTTGAGTCGCATTAGTGTTTTGAAACTTGCAGTAATGTTAAAGGGAAACGTGCTCAAAACTGTTGACCAATCACAACGCACTAGTCGACAGAGCCGACCAATCAGAGCACATTAGGCCTGTCAAATTAAAATTTGAATTTCAAATATTCATCAAATTTAAAATAACACACACAGAGTGCATTTTCCATGCTGCTTTTCCATTGTTTTCTATGGAAACATATGCGAGACAGACATTTTTGACAGTTGCTCTCACATCGCGCACAAGAGAGCCGCATGTTCAGAAAGCCATGCAAAGTTAACTTTTTTAAAAATGCCCCCCCCCCCCCCCCCCCATTCTACTGCATGTCATGTTTTTAAATGCAAAAAAAAAAGTACTCTGTGTGATCAGCGCTACGGCTCTTCACATTAAACTATGCATAAATACACGATGCTGTTATGTTCATAATGCTTATGCAATTGACGAAATTTACGAAACTGTTATTTCATTGCTTTGAATAAACAATTTAACGCGGTGCATTAATGTTTCTCTCAGTGCGCCCTCTTGTGGCATTTAAATAATTTAATTTAAGTTATATTAACATAATTTCAATTAAAATGCTAAAAAATAAAAATACAGATGTACAATAAACTGACATTATTTATTTCTATTACAGCAGAAGAACCACAGGTAGATGGGAGGGCCTTTGAATATTGTTTTGGATGTGGAGTTGGCCTCGGAGTCAAAAAGGTTGAGAACCACTGTTATTTTTGAGACATCACAACTGGATCATTGCCATCAAATCTCTAAAATAATGCCTGTAATGTTTATGCGTTAACATGAAGGTATTCAAATGTCTGTTTCCTTGTAAACAAAGGAGTCTAATGCAAGAATTTCACACTGTTTTTCTTTGTTTCAAGCACCGAGACTCATCCTGAGCTCATGTTATTTTAATTAGAGCGCAGGGAATCAGATATTCCCGTTCTGATCTGATTCCCTGGAGAGCGTTCAGCAGGACAGACTCATTAATACACGCTGTCCTCAAACTGACAGCCATCTCATCTCCTCTCGCCCTCGTCCTCTTCCTCCTCATCAGACAGAACACACCGAATCCAGACAGAGATAAAAGAACAAAGACGCAACACAAGCACAGACAGGAGCCCCAGACAGAGAGAGACATCTGTTACTCACGGGCAGAGCGTGTGATGTGGGGAAGGCTTGAATCCGATCTTTCAGACTCTGGATCTGGCTTTCGAGCTGTTGTTTTTCCTCTGAGTTCTTCTCCAGCTCCATCTCTCTCTGTTTCAGATCCTCACGAAGCTTGAGCAGTTGCTAAAGAAACGGCACAAAGGAAATCGACGGCATTAAAAACACATAACGAGAGACGAGCTTTATAAGAAGCTCAAAAGGCCTGACACAGCATGCGGATAAGATCATCAGTATTTAAAGAGAACACACGCTGTGCACAATCGCTTTGATGGCAGTTTGGGCTGCTTCATTAAACTTAAGGTTAGCATGTGCGAATATCTATGGCTCCTGTCAAAATCTAGCGACACCACCTACCTATTCAAATAGGTCGCGATTCGGCTGGTTAGCACGGACCGGTTAGTTCCTGCTGGTTGATGTAGTAACAGGACCCAAAAAAAGCATCGACTGTCAAATTGCAGCCGTGTATTCAGAATTTTTTTTTGGAAGCAACATATGTAAGCAGTGCCCTTTTTTTTTGCAGCGCTCTTAATAGTGTGAAATGTATTTTCAAGGTCTGCTGCCTTCGACATCACAGCTCAGGATACTGTAGGATCCAAAATG
Source organism: Ancherythroculter nigrocauda (assembly GCA_036281575.1). Classification (NCBI taxonomy): domain Eukaryota; kingdom Metazoa; phylum Chordata; class Actinopteri; order Cypriniformes; family Xenocyprididae; genus Ancherythroculter; species Ancherythroculter nigrocauda. The sequence continues at coordinate 36,157,536 of VTFQ01000023.1, forward strand.
AACACTCAATAATAAGTGCCACATGAGATTTAACATTGGCTTTGGCCTACAGAGCCCCACACATGACATACAGACAAAATAAAAATGAAAAATTCGTTCTCTTGTTTTAGTAAATCACGGCACAGATTTACTAATTCATTCTCTTGTTTAATTGTTGCCATGAATTAAGAATTTGTTCCCATGAATTATTAATTTGTTTGCTTGTTTTATTTGTTCCCTAGTTTTGATTTAACTAATACAAGGGAACAAATCAGGGGCTAAAACTAACTTTTTTAAATTTGGTAACACGTCTTTTAACTAGTTGCTTATAAGCATGCATATTAATAGAATATTGGCTATTTATCAATACTTATTAAGCACATATTGATGCCTTATTTTGCATTCTTAATCCTACCCAATACCTAAACTTAACAACTACCTTACTAACTATTAATAAGCAGTAAATTAGGAGTTTATTGGGGGAAAAGTCGTAGTTAATGGTTTATATGTGTTCCCTATACTAAAGTGTTGCCAAAACTATTTTTTAACATCCCTTGAAACAAAATCAGACAGTTATGACACCAATATTTTAGATACTAGTGAAAGTTCATAATCCTCTATTCCAATTTCCCGATACCACAACTAAAACTACTAGCTTAATTAATATAATTTTAATAGCCTACATTTTTACACAGTCAGCAATAAAATAGGAACAAATAATGAAATTACGAGCAATAGCACAAATAAATACAATGCAAGTTATGCAACCAAGATACAAGGCAGGTCTAACAGTAGTTTTCAGGTACAGAAATTTAAAAAAGTAGGCTAATCAAATAAATAAGACCGAATAGACTTTATATCCTTTTTAAAGTTCAAGAACAGTACATGTTTTTTTTTTTTGTTTGGTTAACATTAAAAACACAGACAGCAGCAGGATTATTAGGATGCTGTCACTTTAAGAGCGAATGCATGCACGGATCATGCATTTTCATTCTCAACTGAAGACATAACCGACAATGTTTACTAGGATACTTGCCGAGACATGCATTTTTTGCCATTATTTTGTGTGAATTTATCAGGCATAAAGGAGAGCTCAATTTATAAGTATTTGCACGCTGTCTGAGAAGCGACTTTCAGGGTGTGCGCTTCGGATGTTTCAGATGCATAGTGTGTGAGTAACGAATTCCCTTCCATGTGTTCTAGTGCTTGAATATTTACATTCAAAAGGCTTACATTTTCGTGACGGTGCAGCACTGACCCACCAACTGTTCATTGCATCGTTCACGTTCATGTTCTAATAACAATGCATTGTTAGAATTCATAAAAAATTTACTGGCGACACAGGTTTTCACTCACATTTGGTGTTTGGCGAGTGTTAATTTTAGGCCCTGGAACAAACTATTACAATGTGGCCATGATTTAGTAAACCAAGTGAACAAATTATTATATCACGTGCATGATACTTAAAACATGCTGACGTATTAGTAAGTCGTGGGAACAAATTCTTAATTTGTGGTCACGATATACATATTTTTCCCACATGTCATGTGCGGAGCTCCGTATTGGTGAGTAAATAAAGTAACTTCATGTGGAACTGTAATATTACATGATTTTAATTAAAGGCTGATTACAATTGAAGGCTGATTACTGTTGATTGTAAGTGATGTGGGTGATTGAAATACCAAAAAAAAGAAGAAAAGAAAAGAAAAAGAAAAAAGTTAGAAGAGGTACAGAAGAGGATTAAGGCTAAACAATAATAAAAAAAAACATTTTGAGATTAAAGTCATTATAATGTGTGATTAAACTCATTAAATTTCTAGAAAAAAAAGTCAAAATACAATGTTGAGAATAAAATCATTAAATTTCAAGAATAAAGTCGTTGTGTTTCGAGAAAATTTGTTAAATTTAGAGAAAAAAGTTCAAATAAAATGAGAAATAAAGAATAAAGCCATTGCATTTCGAAAAAATACAATGTAGAGAATAAAATAATTAAATTTCAAGAATAAAGTCATTGTGTTTTGAGAAAAAACAAGTTAAATTTCGAGATAAAAGTTTAAATAAAATGATGAGAAACATATTTTGAGAATGAAGTCATTGCATTTTGAAAAAAAACTTAAAATGAAAGAATGATGAAATAAAATGTCGAGAATAAACACGCATTTGATCAGTGTCATGTTCACTGCATACTGATAGAGGACATGACACAGTTAGATCACATAGTCAAGCCATATATTAAGCTTTCTTTCAAAAACAAAGCTTTGTATATGATGCATATGAGATCGTAAGCACTTATGGGAGATTATGTGCCAACAGAGGAACTGCTATTAAGAAGAATGGGAACGTTAATGGATAGATAGCGCCAGGTATTACGTATACGTCCTTGACCTACACAGCATACGATGCCCAAATATGCTGTGCTAAGAATGCTTCTAGGCTTTGAGACTTCTTGCTATCAAATAATTCAATCTCAGATGTTATGACTGTGTTGAATATGGCTTTATTTGATTACCTTCAGCTCATAAAGACATTTCAACAGTATGCACCTGATATGACAGCTGTTCCCCGACCTCCAGAGGTGCCGTGCCAGTGACATTCAGAAATGAGAGGGAAAATATTTGGACGGTGTGCATTTCAGCCAGAGACGAGTAAATAGATTTTGTGCCTTGAGGATGTTTGTATGTCTGTAGTGGCTCAGGTGAGGGACTGATTAAATCCAAAGCTGGATACACACACAGGCTTTGTGCTGCCAGGGGCCAATCTCAGCAGAGAAGTGTGTGTGTGAATCTATATAAATTAAAATGTACAGTGGGGGAAATAAGTATTCAACACATCAAGACTTTTTTATTTTTTATTAAACAGTTCCAATGCAGCAATTCACATGAAACTTTGACCAGACATTGGTATTAACTCAAGAAATCCATACAGATAAAGAAATCATAATGTTAGATTCCATAAAGCAGGTTATATTTAATAAAGTAGAATGACACAGGGAAAAGTATTGAACACACTAAGAAAAAGCAGTGCACCAAGGTAAGGCAGTGCAAATTAGAATCAGTTGGTTAGTGCATGTTGATAGGTAAGAAAATCCTCTGAATGCAAGTATACAAACATCTCATGATGGGCAGAGGCAAACAACTCTCCCAAGACCTTCACAACAAGATTGTTGGGCTACATAACAACGGCACTGGTTACAGACGGATTTCACAACTCCTAAATGTTCCTGTAAGCACCATTTGGGCCATTATCTGCAAGTGGAAGGAACATCACTCCACCATTATCCAGATCCTCGCAAAATTTCTGATCAGGCAGTCGGAAGGTTAGTCAGAAGACTAGCCCAAGAGCCAAGAACCACTCGGAAAGAGCTCCAGAAAGACTTGGAGGCAGCATGTACAGCTGTCAATCCACTCCACCGCCACGATCCGTGCACGCTCACCCCGGAAGACTCCATTATTGAAGAAAAGGCATGTTGAAGCTTATTTGAAGTGTGCTATACAACATTTGGAAGAGCTGGGAGAATATAGTCTGGTCAGATGCGTCAAAAATCAACTTTTTGGGCGATAATACCACCCGCCATGTTTGGAGAAGAAATGGCTCTGCAGATGACCCTAAAACTACGAGTCTGCGACTTGGACTCGAGTCGCACTTAAGTCGCAAAAATAAACGACTTGCGACTCGACTTGGACTCATGAACAAATACCCGAGACTTGACTTGGACTTGAAGACAGAGACTTGTGAAAAATACAAGTCTTTTGGCGTGACATTCCCGATTACGTTCTCTATTTACTACCCCACACGATGGCATGAAACACCACATTTTAACATCTATTCATTCCCAAATATGTGCTGCAGCAGCGACTATCACAAATCAGCTCTAAACACAAGCCATCGAGCGCGTGACGCATCTGAAGGCACGCAAATTCATCACCCATTAGAAAACAAATAATAAAAATAAAGCCAAGCCTTACCTTGCGATAAACTTTGTCATTTTATTTGAAAAGCAATCAATTAATCCGAAGGGAAGCATCAATGTTGCACAGCTACAATGTTGCACAGCTGCAGAGGCTTGCTTGTGGTCCATCCTTTTAATTTTTTTATTCATTTTTGCCCAAGTATTTGATAATGCATATAATATCCAGATTTAACATGTTAAAATGTATTTGGTTAGAATGAGCACTTCCATGCATGCGCATTTTATGACCCTGTCCGTCCGACTTTTATCCACAGATCGGTTTATTAAGTCACAGTGCGTTATTATATCGCCTTATCACAAACGAGACACACAAAAATGTTGTTCGTCGTGTTGTTTACTGTAACGCTTGTCTATATATAGGTTTTGTTACCGCCGGCGCTCACTGGAAGACTACATTTTCCAGCACTGCTTGAGATCTACAGCAAACTACGGCAACTCATATCACTCAAAATACACAGCACTTTTTTCCTTGCAGTAGTTCTAAATGGTATCATTTTGTATAAAGTTAGAAAGTAATAAAAATAATTTAAGTAGTATTTTGTGTGCTTTATTAGACAATTTTAAAGTAAAAGTAATCTGTTTTGATATTTAAATACACTGTTAATTACAATAACAACTAGCTGAAAAAAATAAAATAGAACAAAGACTTGACTTGAGACTTGACTTGGACCCCTAACAACTTGAGACTTGACTTGGACTTGGTCCTCAAAGACTTGAGACTTGACTTGGACCTCAAAGACTTGAGACTTGGACCTCAAAGACTTGAGACTTGACTTGGACTTGGTCCTCAAAGACTTGAGACTTGACTTGGACTTGGTCCTCAAAGACGTGAGACTTGACTTGGACTTGGTCCTCAAAGACTTGAGACTTGACTTGGACCTCAAAGACTTGAGACTTGACTTGGACCTCAAAGACTTGAGACTTGACTTGGACTTGGTCCTCAAAGACTTGAGACTTGACTTGGACTTGGTCCTCAAAGACGTGAGACTTGACTTGGACTTGGTCCTCAAAGAGGTGAGACTTGACTTGGACTTGGTCCTCAAAGACGTGAGACTTGACTTGGACTTGGTCCTCAAAGATGTGAGACTTGACTTGGACTTGGTCCTCAAAGAGGTGAGACTTGACTTGGACTTGGTCCTCAAAGATGTGAGACTTGACTTGGACTTGGTCCTCAAAGACGTGAGACTTGACTTGGACTTGGTCCTCAAAGACTTGAGACTTGACTTGGACTTGGTCCTCAAAGACTTGAGACTTGACTTGGACCTCAAAGACGTGAGACTTGACTTGGACTTGGTCCTCAAAGACTTGAGACTTGACTTGGACCCCTAACAACTTGAGACTTGACTTGGACTTGGTCCTCAAAGACTTGAGACTTGACTTGGACTTGGTCCTCAAAGACTTGAGACTTGACTTGGACTTGGTCCTCAAAGACTTGAGACTTGACTTGGACTTGGTCCTCAAAGACTTGAGACTTGACTTGGACTTGGTCCTCAAAGACTTGAGACTTGACTTGGACTTGACCACAGGGACTTGTGAATATCTCTGAAAACTACCACACCAACAGTGAAGTTTGGAGGTGGAAGCATCATAGTATAGAGCTGTTTCTCTTCTCACGGTACTGGCAGAATCCATATTATTGAAGGGAAGATGAATGGAGCCATGCAGATGAATCTGTTGCCATCCAGCAGGATGATGAGGATGAGGGTGGACCTTCCAGCAGGACAAAGATCCAAAACATACTGCAAAAGAGACTCCGAACCGGTTCCAGAGGAAGAAAATAAAGTTGTTGGAATGGCCCAGTCAATCACCAGTCTTAAACCCAATAGAGCATTTGTGGAAGAAATTGAAGATTAAGATTCACAAAAATGAATGTTCATGATTTAAAGATGACAAATTTGATTTGAATTGAGCGATTGATTTGTTCATACAGGACGTGTCTTGAAGCTGTCATTGCAAACAAAGGCTTTTCCCACAAGTATTAGACACAATTTCTGTTAGTGTGTTCAATACCTTTTTCCTGTGTCATTTTACTTTATTACACAAAATGGGATTATAATATTATGATTTCGGTAACACTTTAGTATGGGGAACAATTCTCACTTTTAACTAGTTGCTTATTACTTTGCATATTGTCTGTTTATTAGTATTTATAAAGCACATATTAATGCCTTATTCTGCATGACCATATTCTACATCCCTAAATCCTACCCAATACCTAAACGTAAACGCTACAACAACTACCTTACTAATTATTAATAAGCAATTAGGAGTTAATTGAGGCGAAATTCATGGTTAATAGTGAATGTGTGTTACCATGATTTCTTTATCTGTGTAGATTTGTTGAGTTAATACCAATGTCTGGTCAAAAAATGTATGTGAATTGCTGCATTTGAACTGAATTGGAACTACCTGTGCATTAAATGGTGTTTTTGCACATCTTCCAGTCAATCAGAATCAATTATTCAGAAAGACCATGGTATAATTCACAATATTACTGTTTGGTTTTTAACTGTATTTACGATCAAATAAATGCTGCTGTGGTTAAAGGGATAGTTCACCCAAAAATGAAAATTCTGTCATCATTTACTCCCTCTCAAGTTGTTCTGCTTGGTTACAAAAATTCTTCCAAATATCTTTGATCAAAGAAATTTATACAGGTTTGGACCAACTTGAGGGGGAGTAAATTAGAAGTGAACTATCCCTTTAACATAAGGGATTTCTTTTAAAAAACTCCTATGTATGTTGTATGTAACCTAATGTAATGTAACTGAGTGTATTTTTTTAAAGAGGGAAATAGATGTTTATGAATAGAAGTAATGCAAATTACTCCGGTATTATGCTAAAAACTGATTATGTAACATGTTACTGATTATGCGTTACCCCAAACCCTGTTTCTAAGCAAGCTAATTTGTTGACAAACCTAATAAAGCAGAAGCCACGAGGTGCTCAAGACTGCTCAGATTTCTCATTACTGCTCCTGCTCAGCATTCAGACGCCAGGAGCTATCTGAGCTACATAAACTGTGGTGATGTAACCTTTTTGTTTGCCTTCATGCCCTGCTCATCATGAATAAATCAGTCCGAGGGTGAGTTTAACACGCTCTGAGTGCAAGAGCGAAAACGTCTCTGCAGCCTCGCCTGCTATTTGAGAGTGATTCAACTCTGAGAAATGGCCTACACTATCCACTTCATGTGACAGAATAACATGCTGTCTTCACAGGCTCGTTGGAGATCAGTGAACACTCTCATTTCCAACTAGAACAAATCACTAAGCGTACGGCTCATATGTCATCCGTGCAGCGAGTTCATCTCATGGCACAGCAATGTTCAATATGCAGAATCCCATTAGAGCTCATTAGCAGCAAGGGTACACCTTTAAAGTGAGACAAACGCCCCTCTCAGATCGGGTCTCCTTCATGGCCTAATAACGCTCACGTGGCAAGGTCAAAGTCATGTGGAACATCTATATGTGCTGGGATTATAGGACTAGAATGAGGGTGACCAGGATTCTTTGTGTTTTACTGATGGATACAGTAAAGAGGGGGGTACAAAAATAGATGGAAAATGGGACAGATTGACCCTGACCATGCGAGTTAGTATTGTGTGAAAGCACGGTCGCCATCAAATCTCTGGGTCACTCTGAGCGCAGAAGAACAATGAAGAACAGGATGATAGCGGGAGACTGTTCTAAAAATAGTGCCAGTCCTTGAGAGAAGATAACATAATGTGATGAAAGCGCTTGATGGGTGGGAGACGTCTAGAGCTTGACAAAATTTCCATGATTCCACGTGTTCAACATCTCTTGGGTTTATCATTTTGTGTTTGTTTGTGATTGTTGACCTGGATGATCTGTAGAAATTAAGCGTTTCGGCTCAAGACTCCCTGTGGTTAAACTGCTCTAAAAACTCTCACGCATAACAACACCGTATTCACTGAGTGAGGAAACAGTAGGTGTGAGACTGTAAACACACACTCGATGAGTGATGGTTCATGGATCACCCCATGCTGCTTTTGAAACGACACATTTTTGGTTACGGGAACAGATCTTTACTGTGCCACATCACCGACAGGCATCTGCCTATGTCTTCAAAAACCTCCAGCAGTTCTGCATGAAGTTCAACACTAAAAATATCATTTTGTTATTCAGTATTTCTGTCATTTTCCAGTGAAATATCTAAGCAACCATGTGCCAGTGGCATAAGAAAAAAAACAACTGTAACTTCTAATTACTCTATAAAAAAACAAGACTTAAAGTCATGATGAAATAGAAGCAGAAATTAATTGTGGGTGCGGGGGACTTGGTTCTATGAATCGGTTGCAGGCAGATCTAAATGGGAGATTGTAGTAACAAAGGGATGAAATGATTGGAAAAGTCTGGAAAATAGAGTTGTATTTTAACAAAAAAATACAAAGAAATTATTATTATTTTTTTAATGTTACATATTTATTAGGGGTGTAACGGTACATGCATACAGTCAGACGACGAATACAGTCGGTCACAGGCGATTCACACTCCAATCCAGAAGGGGGCGCTTGTGGTAATGCAACACTGTTTGCTAACCGACACAACAGGAAAAAGTGCAGAAGAAGAATAACAGACGATCTATGCATAGATATGTTTACATATAATCTCTCAACCAGTGTTTCAACCACGGAATGCATCACTAAAAGAGAGAATAATATCTCACGCAGCATTACATTTACCTCAGGCAAGTCATTTAGTGTCCACAGCATGTTAGTTCACTAGAGAAATTAAGCATTTCACTAAATATATGCACTATATTAGCTTATATATTCATTATATTTACTGTACCTGTTAGTAATGACTTAATTATTTAATATGTTTTAATAAATTTGTCATGAAAACAAGTTATGACAGTAAGTGTGTAAATGATTACATCTCAAAAATGAATTGGAGTAGAAAAATCGGAAATTTTTTTTTTTTTTAATATAATTAGATTTAGAAGTTAATGCAAAACCTGTCTTATATGCAATTTATGTTTTTTTTTTTGAGTGTTGATTATTATATCTAAAAATAAATAGCAACTGAATTTAATAGTTTGGACTCTGTTGTTAATTGTAACCTTTAATATTACAGTAATGTGTAAGAAAGGGCTCCTTATATATAGTTTACTACATTATCTGAGTTGAAATTTTTTTTTATCCTTAAGAAAATGAAAAAAGAAGCAGAAGTTTAGTTTTTTCTACTTCAATACTGAGGTACGTACTGAACCGTTATGTTTGCGTACGTTACACCCCTAATATGCATGGATGAATCGCTCATAGTAAGATCAAAAATGCGGCTTTTAGAAAAGATAAGGTGAACTTTAATTTTATGTAATAATACAAAATCATAACATCAAATAAAAGTACTTTATTTTTAGGATTTTTACACATTTTAACTGGAACCAAGACAAAAACACTGCTTAAGAAAATGATTTGTTTTGCTGTATACCTTGTTGATTGTGTGTGTGTACCTTCTGCATGCCCTGCAGAGCCTGCTGCAGGAAGCTGAGCTGCTGCTGGCGGGTGGCATCCTCCTCGCTGCGCTGGGGCTGCGCTTTACCCTGCTCCTGTTTCAAAAGCTCCACCTCGTTCCTGTAGGCATCCAGCTGACACCGCAGACTGTCGTTCTCCTCTTTCAGAGCCTCCACCTGAGCCAGCGGCCCTGGGAGGGCAGAGACAGAGTTGGAGAGATATGAAAAATGACAATTGCATTGGTGACAGGAAAGGGAAATAAGCAGACAGAGACACACGAGCGAAGAAGGCAGGAGTGAAAAACAATAACGTAACAGAAAAAGAAAGAAGAGGCACATATTAAGAGTCGTGTGCAGAGTGATAATTCACAGGGTGAGGGTAAAATGAAAGGGCAGAAGAAAACAGTGTTCCTCAAAAGCTGCTTAGAGAATTCTGCTGATGGACTGAGATGAAAGGACCCTCAGTACCACTGCTGCGTTCGTTTTGCTTCCAGAGGCTAATTAGAGAGGATTAAATGGAGAGACAGTGTATTACTTAATGCTTGACTTAATGTACCATGGGCATTGTTATCAAATGGCTGTAATTAAAACGGACGCAAAAGGGTTCTTCACACCGAGACATTCCGTCATTCAGCCATCTCTTAACAACTCGATCAGAGGCGCCACCTCTGCTCCGATTCTAGTGGGAAGAGATAACGGGATTATGCCGAGAAGCGTGTCTCTCTCAGATTGGGCAGGGAGAGGGAGGAACAGCTGGCTGCCTGATCGCGAGGCTCTTTGGTTATGCGTCTCTGAAGATGGAGACGATGAACATCTGAGTGACGTGGGTGGAAGATAAGGGAAGCCAGGTTAAGCTATGAACACCAACGGAAATGCATCGTCATCTGTCTCAGCTCTGTTCCAGGACCTACCTAGGCTACATTTTAAAGGATTAGTCCACTTTTAAATACACTTTTCCTGATAATTTACTCACCCCCATGTCATCCAAGATGTTCATGTCTTTCTTTCGTCAGTCGAAAAGAAATGAAGGTTTTTGAGGAAAACATTCCAGGATTATTCTCCTTATAGTGGACTTCAAAGGAGCCCAAACGGTTGAAGGTCAAAATTACAGTTTCAGTGCAGCTTTAAAGAGCTTTAAATGATACCAGACGAGGAATAAGAGTCTTATCTAGAGAAACGATCAGTCATTTTCGAAAAAAAAACACAAAATATCGCCTTGAACGTACTTCCGGTTTCCGCAATTGCTGCCGCGTTCGTTCCGTAAGTAGAATAGGGAAGGCGTAGGACATACAGCGTAAGCGTTTTGAAGAATGCGGAAACTGGAAGTACATTCAAAGCGATATTTTGTGTTTATAAAGCATATACAGTTGTATTTTTTTTTTGAAAATGACCGATTGTTTCACTAGATAAGACTCTTATTTCTCGTCTGGTATTGTTTAAAGCTCTTTGAAGCTGCACTGAAACTGTAATTTTGACCTTCAACTGTTTGGTGCCCATTGAAGTCCACTATAAGGAGAATAATCGTGGAATGTTATCATCAAAAACCTTAATTTCCTTTCAACTGAAGAAAGAAAGACATGAACATCTTGCATGACATGGGGGTGAGTAAATTATCAGGAACATTTTATTTAAAAGTGAACTAATCCTTTAAGTGTCCTAAAAGGTAGTCAGCAAATGTATTCTGCCTTTTAAGATAACTCGTTTTGACTAAATTTAAAGGAGTCCCAGAATTAGATGCAACAAGCAATCCAAAATGGTGAATGACAGTAAAATTTACTAGAGATACACTTGTATTTCATTCAGTACTGAAAAGTATTGATAAAACATAGTTCTTAATAATTCAAATATTTTTCACAGTATTTGTGTGCTTTGTATTTCTTATGCTTAGAGTATCACATTAGAAGCACCCCAATTCACATTCTAGTGCCGTTTTGTAGTATAAATAGAGTATTGATTATGATTTCACTTTTTTTTTTAATTCAGTGTGTAATGTTGCTGTTTGATCATAAACAACATCTGCAAAGTTATGTTATGCTCAAAGTTCAATGCAAAGGGAGATATTTTATTTTACAGAAATCTCTGTTTAAGGACTACAACAAACTACAACGAGCTTCATCCCGGGTTGGTGACATCACTAACCCTAAATTTACATAAACTCCGCCCCCGAGAACACACAACAAAGGGGGTGTGGCCATGTTGTGCTGCTTTAGAGAAGAGGAAGAGTTGTTGTAGTAGAGTGTTTTTGTCATGCCGTCAATTTACGCCAGACTGCTTCACAAACGAGGGTCAATTCAACACTGGATTTGCACAAAAGATGAACATGACGGCACATGCTAGTGGATGAGTTGAATCAGCTCCACAGCAACTACATGAATTTATCCACTAATCATTCAGAAACGTCTAAAAGTTGTAACTTCTTCCTGAGTCTCTCCATCAGTGTCGACTCCGGATTGAACAATGTAAGGCTGAACACCGTTACTGACAATCCTCATTTTGGCTGCGTGAGATTCTCCAGCTTTGTTGTTGTTGAGCTGTTAAAGCTCCGCCCTCTTCTGGAAAGGGGGCCGGGAGCAGCAGCTCATTTGCATTTAAAGGGGCAAATTTGACACATTCTGGGGAAACCAGAGATTTATAGTACATCTTGTAAAAGGGGCATAATAGGTCCCTTTTAAATACCCGAATGATGCACTTAACTAAAAAACAAAACAAAAAGTTCATCCCAATTTGTGTACTTGTGCACTACTCTATGCCATTCCGTAGTATACATAGCGTGAGAAATGTGTTCACACTGGAAATCCAAAAAAGAAAAAAAAAGTGCACTTTAAATACCCGTATGATGCACTTAATTAACCGAAAAAATGAAGTGTGGAATGTTGGACACTTCATGCACTCAACTGTGGCAGCTTTAATTGCGTAGATGTGGGGGAAGGGCTATCAGACTTTGACCGTGAGTGACAAAATAACCTTATAAAGTTCAATTGAATCGAGTTTCTTTAGAGCATCACGCATTATTTCTGTGTGTTCAGAGTTGCTGCATAAAGCATTTGAATGAATCACTTTATGACATTGTGGTTAGGGTGGCGCCTTTGGATTTTTGCGTTTTGTTGGTGTCATTTTTAAATCGGTTGTCTATGTACACTTTTAGCAGCATAAGCGCAATATTTTTTAACATGCTATGTGACACTAAAGGTAGTTTGTCTTTGAAAAATGTGTCTTGAGACCCCTGAAGCTTGCAGAATGGACACTCTGTTGCGCTAGACCGAGCACAATGGAATGGCAATTCCCATGGGATGCAAGTACACATCCTTTAGGTAGCCGCCATGTTATAGATTCTGTGTTTTGTCTGGAAACATGTTTGGTGTGAATTAGAGGGGAAAGAAATAAAGAGACAGAGAACCAGAGCGAGAGAGATATAGAGACACAGTCAGAAAGAGAGAGGAAAGCAAGCAGTTTTTATTGATTCATTTCATCAAGCTGCTGCCCTCAGAAACTGTCCGGTTCACCTTCCGCAACAAGGCAGGCAGATCTATCGACCTGTGCTACCCAGGGGTGCTGACAGTAAAGTAAGCAGCTACCGTTTGCACATTGCACCGTATTTTGTCAGAGGACACTTGCCCGTTATTAACTCTGGGGGAAAATAAAAGCAAACATGTTGGGTTGCAATGAAGATGGAGGTGCATCTGCTTCAATATGGCTAAAATCCACACAGAAGTTAGCATGAGCCACTCCTCTTTACGGCGGTCGCTTGTCTTATTGGCAGGTATGAAATATTTGTTTTCATAAATGAGGAGGGTGTTGAATTACCTCCTTCATTAACCGTGTGGATCTCCTGCCCTTTTCTATCTTGTGACATCCTTTCAAATATCTGACAACCCACTGACAGTGATTGTTATCAGTGTTTTCTAATAACTCCGGTCGCAGATGAGAAGACGTGTGAATCAAACCTGGGAAATGTATGATTACATTTGCATATATTTGCATACTAATGAGGGTCTCTGTTACACTGGTGAATCTCTAATAGTTGAGCGCCACATATGAGGGGTCAACAAGGGCCTTCAAATTTACTGTAAAGAGGGTGCGTGTGTGAGATGAGTGATCTCAAGGTGCCGGAAAAGACACAATCCAATATTGATCATTTTATGCTATCCCATGGTTCTCTGTCCTGAGCAGCTATGGTACAGTAATAAGAGTTAAGAGTTTTAATAAGAGTTTTTTTTTTTTTGACAAGCAGGACTAAATGAGCTTGAAGAGCCGACTCATGCTCAGCACCACCACAGGGGAATATGGGAGTAGTAATACAAAAATTACACATTTCCGCCATGATTGATTTGGCTGCCTAGAGACATATTTGATTTCATTTGCTCACAGGAGATAGTGAAATCATCTGGTGTTGGAATCGTAGTCTAGTGGTTTGAAAACATGGTTCAACACATGAGCTGTAGTGCTCATGAGGGTGATGCAAGTTAAAATGCAGCTTGCTATATTGCTTGTTTACATTCCCAACTCATAAATGATTCTCAAACTCAAAATGTCTGACTGAATCAATCAATCAATCAATCAGAGAAGCTACGGAATTCACTGAAAGCCAATCAATTGTTTTCTTCCATTTTAAAACTAAATATAAAAATTTAATCAAAATAGATACAATAATAGTAGTGCTGTCAATCGATTAAAACTAATTAATTAATCACACATTTTTCTGTAATCGTGATTAATCGCACCTAACATTAAAGCTTTTGATATATTTTAACCCTTTAAAACCGGATATGTCGTCGGCGACACATCCAACCAAGCTGTATTCATGTTTCCATAACTCTTGAACTGTTTGCGCTATCATAATAATTCAAATTGCTACAGAGGGCTTTTCGGCAATATAAGGGTTATTACGGTAATTTCGTGCCTTCCATCAGCAAATGGCAGCTGCTTTTGGGGAGAGCGGGTGGAAGGAGTATTTGAACAGAGAGATATGGGGCGCGGCAGTTTAGGAAGTTTTGGATCGCATAAATAATAAAAGAAACAAACAAAAACATAGCAAAGGAGTACACAGTCAATTGGGATGATTTTTTATAAGACTTGGGATGAGGCTAAGTGAGACTCGCATTTCGCATTTGGTCTGTGCATCTGTATAATGTGTCCGTGCGGTAAATGTATGCATGCCGATGTGTGCATATGTAGTATATGTATGCGTGTATGAAAAAAAAAATTCTCCTGAATGAAAACTGTGCAACCAAATGTCACAAAAAGACTTGAATATATGTAATATAGTTGAATTTTCAAGTTTGAAGTGTTAAATGCTTTCGATCATCATTTTTCTCTTTTTTTTCTAAATAAAAATCTTTTCGGCTATTTAAACTCTATTTACAAACTCACCATATACATTAATGGTCAATAACTGTAATTTATTGAAAGCCAGTTGTTTTCTGAAAAAAATGACACCTTGCACTTGAAGATGGCACATTGTTAGAGAATTTTATAATAAAAAAAAAAAACATAATATGTGAAAATGGGCTATTTTAGCTTTAGGTTCTAAAGGGTTAAATTGTAATAATTTTGCATTTAATCTCCAAATTAATGTAGAAACATCATAAAGACAGTATATTTTAAATATGTGATTAACAGGTAGGAAATGAATAAGGTTATGAAACACTTCACAGTCTACACTGCATAAATGATAAATTAAATATAGATTAATCCTTATTAAAGCTACAAAAGTTATTCAGTCAAGAGCACTGAGTGATTTTCTTTGTCTTTTTTCCTTATAATTCCCAGGCCTGATTTTGCTGTTGGAAAAAAAGTCCACATACAGCAATTGATATTTATGTCTAAATTGTTTTCTGATACAAAAACGATTCTAAAACACTTTGAGGCCTCATAAGGGAAGGGAAATTATATGAGCTTCATTAGTTCCTGAGAGAATGTTTATAGGAAAATGCTGGGGAAAAGTGCCAGTTACACAGCCTGAATCCAGATATATGTCAAGGGTCATTAAACAGTCAGAGCTTTCCATGAAGCTGGTTTCCTTATTTCCCCTCTGCATTTCTACTATGAGAGTTAGCTGGTTATTCTATCTGCAAATGCATCAGCATTGTGGTTCCACATAAAACTAACAAATCACCAGTGGATTCAATCTGTATGCAGTGGGTTCTTTAAGAGAATGAGGTAGTAGTCAATCTGACACAGTGCATACCTGAATCATCTGAATCTTTGCTTTCAGGGGCATCCTCCATGTCATCATCTGACATCTCCATTTCCTCCTCCCTCCGAATTCCCATCAGCTCTTCATTGTGGATGTTTCTGATCTCCTGTGAATGAGAGGAACAGAGTCTTTAATCCCAATCGCTGCTAGATGATCTCTCACACTTTGATTAACACATGAAATCATGAGCCGGAAAGGTAATAAGCCATTCGATCAGATTGTAAAAAAAAAAGAGATCATACTCGTAAAGTGCTATAAAAGCAGGTGGCGATGCTCCAGCGTTATCGATGCAGAGAGACACCTGATGTTGGCTGACCTTGTCTCTGCACGCAGTCAAACAGGGACTCTTAATGTGTTATAATGGCTGCCAATGGAGCTTCAACGTGGCAGGAAGTGATTGCACAGCCACCACAGATCGGCAGGGCCAAGTGGGGCCAGATGAAGCAGATGTCTGCGTATGGGCGCTGCCCTGTTGGCTCTCCTGATGGGGGAGCTCTTCGGCTAATGAGGCATGCTCATAGCAAAGAGATAGGGCTGTGCAAAGACACAACATGACCGCCACAGGGAGAGAGACTTACTGCCTGACAACAAACAAAAGGCCCAGCATAAACATTACCATCTGTCTAGCACAGCAACACATGATCTCACTGAGAATTACAGAGGTCGAGTAGGTAGCGCAAAAGCAAACAGGCCCATCTGCCCAATCAAGAGAGCGATAGATGATGTGGAGCTACCGCAAGAAGACAACTAGTTGTCCAGGTTTATAAAAGCCTAGCTGCCCGCAGTGTAAATGGGCCGTGATTGAATTCAGTCAACTTTCTTGGAATAACAATGAGGAGACTGGACATTTCTGTGTCACTTACCGAAGCTTTGAGCAAGACATGGTTGGGAAAATTTGCAGGCGAGCTCAAGAAAATAAGGACGAAAGCCAAAATGTTGCTCTGGATCAAAAACTCATCCCAAACCGCCATCTTACCATCAAATTTATGAGAGAAGAGCAGTGAGGGTCCAAACAGCTCAGAGGGTGAGAGAAGCAGTTTAATGGTGTGTCATCTATTACCTATCACTTACTGTCACCTGCTCCAGATATAACTAACTAAATTCCGGACTGAAGCAACTTCTTCCTAGAGTGGAGAATGTTAAAATGGCACTAATGGGCTCCGTTAGAACATAAACATTTCGAGCAAGAGATTCAAAGGCATGTGAAAGTGTGACATTTCCCTGAAGCCCTGCATTGTCATACTAAAGGGAATCCAACAGTTTTGAGGCAGACTCTTCTCAATACATAATGTAAAAGGTGAGAGAGGCCTGCTAACTCTCTCTCTCTGTTTTTAAAAAAATGAGGCTTCACCCCGCTGTGACAGCATTGAGAGCTTCCTGTCATAGCCACAGTGAAGCTGCAAGCACAATGCCAGCCCAGGAGCGAGAAGAGGCTCACATCTGAGGATAAACATATTCATCTTAAGTAGTAAGAGAAAAGGTCAAAAAAAAAAAAAAGGGATGATTGGGGGGTGAGGACTACATCAGCTTCTAGAAATGATCAAGGCTTATTAGGGTTGTTGCATACTCTTTTTTGTCGTCTGATGGTAGAAATGAAAGAGCTGAAATGAGAGGGACTCAATAAAAGAGGGAGCTCAATGAGGACGCAATTACCGCTGCATTAATAAGCTCATTTCACAGATGAAAAACAGGGTAAGTTCTAAAAGTACTCTATATGTAACTTTCATTTGGAGACAAATCGAATAAAATGTAATTTCAAATTTCGAACAAGGCGGTCAATCAAGGACTTGGTTCATGAAGTTAACAAAGCACTAACTGACAGCAATAGCAAATCGTCTTAATGGGCTTCACAATGGGCTGGAAATTAATGGATGTGTGTGATATTTCTGATGGAAACGTCCAGTTCTGATGACTCAACATTTTTGCTCATGGGAAATTAGCATGTATATCAGACATGAATGAAATCAAATGGATTAAAATGTCTTTTTTCTTTTTAGAAATTATGCAACATAGTGCGTATTTTAAACACCTACCTTGAACAGTGAGGAGACTCTTTTGGAATTTACAGTACCTGCATCTTAAAGTTGTTCCAGTGGCTTCAAGTGAACATAAAACAACATTTGCAACCCCTCCATAGTGAAACAAAAAATTCAACTAGAAGGATGATTCAGTTCGTGAATTGATTAGATCATGAAAAGTGTCTGTTACATACTAGAACATAGTCAAAAACAACCTAAGTTGGGTTGAAAATGGACAAACCCAGTGGTTGGGTTAAATGTTTGCCCAACATGCTGGGCAGTTTTATTTAACCCAACCATTTAAAAATTATTATATGGCTGGCTTAAAATGAACCCAAACAATAGTTGAGTTAACTACAACTACCCAGCAGGTTGGGCAAACATTTAACCAAACTGCTGGGTTAAAACAACCCAAATGCTTGGTTTGTCCATTTTCAACCCAACTCGGGTTGTTTTTAACCCAGTATTTTTTTAGAGTGTAGACATGAAAATTAATTACTGTAAGCTTCTAGAAACTTGTTTGACACATGGACAATCCAGTCCTCTGTTGATTTCACAGTCATCGTTTGCTGAGCAGGAGTTCTGTTATATTAGATGTAAACAAAATGAGCTCTCTGATCCATGTAAAATGGTGTTTTAACGCTGCTCACAATGGAAATTAAAGTGCTAATTAGACACAAGATTGGGTCATTGTGCACTTATAATGAGAGAGTTGTCTTAAAACTTACCTAATGACCAAAGAAATCAGAGGAAAGAGACAAAATAAACACTTCAACAGGAAAACATGTAGATTATAGCTCATTAATTAGTCTCAAGCTTCTAGTGATAGAGAATAAATATTTTTTCTCTTGTATGAAGCGTTTTAGAGCGCCAATCATTCATGATACTGGTGTTTCTATTGCTTCTATCAGGAAAGACTCAAATGTTACCTGCCGGTTGTGAACCGCTGAAATCTCAGGCAGACTCGGGTCAGATTTTACTACCAGAGAGAGCTGAGCAATTATACTGTCATACCATTAACATTCAACTCAAAATAAAACATGTGGACTTCATAATACTTCAAGTACATGGGTGGCTTGGAGGGGAAGGGGGAATGGACAGGGGGAATGGGGAAAAACTAATCTCTGACAGAAACATTCTGCATAATTAATTCTGAAGATGTGAAGCATGAATACATTCACTTAGAGAAATGAAAACACCAACCTCTGCTTGCTTTCGCCACATGTCCAGGTTCTTGCGTTGGGCTTTGGAGAAATGGTCCCATGCCTTTTGTTTGGTAGCAGCGTGGAATACAGACACAATCTGCTCAACTGTGGCAGGGGATGCAGGGGCCAGTATGGGCGTCCAAAGAAAGAAAGAGAGAGAGGGGCGATTGGGAAGGTGCAGAGGAGTGAAAAAATTTGTGTCAGGTTGGAAGGAAGTGATGTTCTTTTCCCCTATACCCCCCTCTATAAAGCACAAACACTGAGCTGGGGTGGACTGGTGTAGTTACAGGGATGGGATCTGAATGAGATCACATTTCTGTCTCTTCTGAAAAAATAGGGTTAGTTTACCCAGAAATGAAAATCACCTCAAAGCCTTTCCAAACCTGTACAACCTGTAATCTTCTGTGGAAGACAAAATATATTTTGAAGAACGGTGGGGTCAAACCCCATTTGTACGGAATAAAACGCTGAGACTTTTCAAAATATCTCCATATGTTTTCCACAGAAAAAAAACTCCTAAAGGTTTGAAACGACATGAGGGTGAGACAACGATGACAGATTTTTCATTTTTAGGTGAACTAGTCCTTTAACAGCTGTGAACTGTTGTTGAACGTAGTACAACATCAGCTGGAACATCATGCCTAACATCTTCTTTTTTGTAGGTCAATGGAAGAATGAGAATATACGGGTATTGAATGACATGAAGGTGAGTAAATAGTGACAGATTTTTAGACTCTCTTTGGGAAGATCAAACAGTTGAATTCCCTAGCTTTACCTGAGAACAACTCATGTTTCTTCTTTCTCAATTACCACAACACACCTCTCACCTTCATCGACTCCGCTGCCTGGACACTCAAAGAATCTCTTGTATTTTAAGAGGTCATCAACTGATAATGAGATGAATGTTTCATCTACGACAGGCTGGGCTCATTACTTCACTGTGTATAGATTAGAGAGGATGTCTCGCTTATGTAAACTCATTAACGCAAACCTTCCAGAAATAGTCATCTGTTCAGAATTAAGAGACGAGGCAGTCAATCAACCATTTTCTGGGGTGTGAGTGCTTTGGATGTTACAGATACATGGCAGTAATTTCCTGTGAGAATGTAAGACAGGAGGAAGACACGGGGCGGAAGGGGAACAGCTGCCGAGAATCACAGCTGCTAATAGTATGTGCTGCTCTGACATCTCTGACACAAACTCTGTTCCAAAATCTAGCAAGCTGCCAAACTAGATGGCGTTTCAAGATAACATAGGTGTGCCGATGACATGAAGGTTGAAACAAAAAGGAGGCAGCATAATTACGCCGGCTTCAAAACACATTCTTGTGGCCTAAATCTAAGGCAGCATCATACGTATCCTTTGTAGACAAGGTTAGGTGAATGACAGGAATAAAACGTTGATTACAAACATGCACTCTCGTTCTGAAGGATCATGTGACACTGAAGACTGGAGTAATGATGCTGAAAATTCAGCTTTGATCACAGGAATAAATTACATATTAAAATATATTCAAATAGAAAACAGTTTTTCTAAATTGTAAAAATATTTTACAATATTACTGTTTTTACTGAATTTGAGAAATCAACTTTTCCTTGAGCTTTTGATATATAAGGTCATCGAACTATATGAATATCCTGTAAGTTTCAGAACTGAAAACTTCCTTATTAGTCCAATAAAAGCTTTTATTGACACCAGATAGGTGAAACTCCGCCTCCGCAGAAGAAATCAACGCCTACTTCATCATTGCAACGTTTGCCCCGCCCTCTGGTGTGTTAGTGACATGAGGAGGAGAGAAGAGCGATGCAAGACTAAAATAACATCACCTTTCAAAGGATCCTTATGCAAGGAATACTGTTATTTATTTTGTGAATGTGAATGTCTCAGTTGAGCTTTATTTATTTGTATTCGGTTCATTTCACTGTGAATTCTTTGGTAAATCAATCGCATTTTGGTGCAAACAGACTTTTACGATATGGACTCGACAGTAATGCAACAACATGTCAGTAACTGTGTTCATTCTAATGCCTGATCTGATATTAATGATTCATGTACAGCCAGATGATCTTTGTCTGTGTGTCAGTAAATCAAACCAGTGACTAAACGCTCAACTTCATTCTTAGTAGGATGAAAATAATCTGTTATTTAAACAGTGATTAAATTATATATAGAAAACGATCAAAGAACGCTCCCTTTACAGTCACTGGAGCTGTCAATCAAACAGCGCGAGTTTATCAGTTACTGAGTTCTGGATTCACGCCAAAACTCCTGTTTTATTCAATTAATCTCTTAGTTGCATCACATTTGCACTGTTAGTTAGCATTTGTTAGTGTGCAAAAATTGAGTTGCAATGACGAGATCACTGCTTTCATGTCTGTGATCGGCTACATGTTCATCACTGCAACCTTTCATGCCACGATCTAAATATAATGCCATAGATTTAAGTGTAATGCTTTTCACGATCAGTTAACCTTGAGAGCTGTAATAGTAAAAACGTGCTAAACGTTTTCGAGAGAATAATACTTAGCTATTTCATATGCAAAGATGTCAGCCAATCACAGCAGTGGGCGTTTACACTGAATCTCACAGCAGACACGACCCTTAAAACAGAGCGTTCAAATCAGAGGGCTTTTAGGAAAAATGCCTTTTATTTCTAAATTATGACAATTTGTGATGTAAAAATCATACTAACATTATAAGTGCACCCAGGAAACATTATAAAATAACGCAAGCAGTCTTGGTGAGCATAAGAGACTTTTTTTGAGATTGTGATGTTTTTTTTTTTTTTTTTGATAATTAGAATGTCTAACATAAAAGGTATTAGAATCAGTTGTTGTAAAGTAGTCAAAATTGGAATCAAAAGTTTCTGTTTCGCATGAAATGTTCCAAATCGTTCACTTAAAGGATTCCATTTCAGTTATTTTGCTTAAAGTTCTTTAATTTTGTCACCATCACTCATGTCACTGGAAACCAACTCCCATTAAACATGAATGACTTCAGGTTGGTTTACTGCTGTTTAACACTGTCAGTGTGAACAGCCCTTCAGGAGGAAAAATCATGGCATCTCACTGTTTTGTGCCACCAACACTATTATTACTTTAAATCAATCTTGGTTTGCCTGTTACTTTTAGAGAAATCCAATAAATCTTTAAACAAGCCTCTCTCATGACTAGATCATCTGAGAGTTTCATATCATATTTCAAAGAGTTACTGTTTGTGCATTGCATCACAGATCCAAAAAACTGTCTGTGTCTGGGAAATGACATCAAAACATCCATCAGTCTAAGTGATGTAACAGTAGGACTGAGAGACAGAAACAGATGGTGCCAGCAGCTTGATGGATGTATGACATCATTACTGATGGTATAACGTGACCTATGCAGATTTACTCCGAGTTCCCATCTCTCTCTCTCCCTGAGAGGGGGTTAATAAACCTTGGGGAGGTAGGAAGGCTGCCAAACACATCTGTCTGCGACACAGGCATGAGAGAGAGAGAGAGAGAGAGAGAGAGAGAGAGAGGCTGGATCGATAATGACTTCAGCATCCTTTAATTTGATGGAAGAGATCGATGGCAAAGCCAGGATGGAGAGCATGTGCCTGACTGCATGTACGTGTGCAGGTGTGTCGAACGCTTTAGTCTAAGAGGAAACAAAACAATGAGTTTTACATGTCCACTATTCACAAGTATGAGATGCATCTTAGCACTGCCGCACTGCACTGAAACAAATTTATTAAATGTATTACATAGTAGAAAGAATGAAATAGTATTTTCTTGTAAAATGTACTCCAATCATCTTCTCTACAGTCAGTTTTCTCTCTCATGTGAACAACTGTCGTGGCGGAGCAACAGTCTGTCAGCGTGTTAGTTTAACGGCACAGACGTCTGAAGGGAACTCTATCACCCTCTTGAGCTCTGGACTATGATGCTGTAACGCAAAAACATGATAGATATGGGACATTTACATTTATGCACTTGGCAGACACTGTTATCCAAAGTGACTTGCATTGTATGCATTTGCATTAAGTTCATGCATTCCCTGGGAATAGAAGCCATGATCTCAGCGTTTCTATCTCCTGCTCGCAATGCATTGGCCAAACCTTCACTTCTGTATTTGCATATTTGTTGAATATATATCTGGCCTTTCTCTGCATTTATATTGCCTCTAATTTCCAAACAAATACTTTAGTATAAGAAGCAAAACAGAATTCCTTACCTTTGCAATGTTTACTATATCAGTAAGATTTTTTTTAAAGTAATTAATACTTTTAAAAATAAAAATAAATAATGCATTAAAAATAAAATAAATGTGAGAGAAAATACTTTTACATGCTCAACTATTTCAAGTAAATGCTGTTTTGACCTTTCTATTAATTTTGAAAAAATAAAATCTTGAAAAAAATATTTAGCATTTCAATGGTTTTCAATATCGATTATAATAAGAAATATTTCTTGAGCAGCAAATCAACATATTGGAATGATTTCTAATAGATGATAAAAAAAATTCAGATTTGCCATAAAAGGAATAAATTACCTTTAAAAAAATTAATTTATTCATTTATTTATATAAAAACACATTTTTAATGCTAAAAAAAAATCAGATTTGTCATAGGAATAAATTAATTTATAATATATATATAAATCAATTATATATATATATATATATATATATATATATATATATATAATTTATTCCTATGGCAAATCAGAATTGTTTTAGCATTAATTTTTTTTTTTAATTTTTTTTTTTTTAGCATATATAAATATATATATACACATTAAAATCCATAAAAATAGGGCACAATGTACTGTATTAATTTGATGTAATTTTCCGCATTTATTTTTTACAGGTGTTTTACCTGTATTTTGAATTTTGAACTTAATTGCATTGTGTTTTAGGGTTCACGGAAATGTCTGTAAAATTATTGGATAATGTCCTGGTAATTTTCTGCCAGTACATAATCTGTTTTTTTTTACCGATATATATATATATATATATATATATATATATATATATATATAAAAACCGTTAATTTAAATTGTGATATTTCACAATAGTACACTTTTTAATGTATTTTTGATTAAATAGATGCTGCCTTGATGAACATAAAAAACTTCTTTCAAAAATATTTTTAAAAAAAATTCTTTTGAACAGTAGTGTATTTCACTTCACATTAGGCATGGAATATATTGGCACCATATCAGCTGAAATTGGTAATTATTAATTATCAGTCAATGTGCTATCTATCTGAATGCTTATTTTCACCTATTCAAGGTAAATTTAACTTATCATTTTAAATTTTAAGCTATAATTAAGCACGGGTAACGACAGATTGCAGCAAAGATTTAGCACTTTAGATGGATGCGTCTCTTTTCCTTCAAAAGTGTGAATGGTTGAATGCATGCAATTAATTTTACTCAGAAATGTATCATAGGTGTTTTTTCCTCCTCAAATAACCTAAGCAAAGTAGTTTATCTATATAAAATAATATCACTTTTACTGCAAACCATCCCTCAGATGTGGCAAATACAGATTTAGTTTGTGACAGCACCTGTCTGCTGCCTCAGCCGGGATCCACCGTCTTAAGCTGAAATAGTCTTACCCAGAATTCCCATGTCATCATGTCCCACCTGCCACTGCGACAACCTGCTGCTCTATCCTCCTGCAGGGCTGCGACCCCAGCACGCTTTTAGCTGTATACTGCATTTCATTATTTATACTGCTGTGTGTTCTGGCTGCGTTCAGATAAGACAGATGCTCGACTGTCACAATGCTTTCTCTCGTCTGTGTGAGCGACTGTTCCGCTGCATGTGTTTGTCATCGTGACAGAACAGATATTACTATAGTGCCAGATACTTATTGCAGGTTGTTGAGAGAACTGTATCAAAGGTTGCTGTCTGTCGCACGCAGATAAAAGGCTGGACAGTGTTAAATACCCAGGGAAGCTACTGGAAGGTCTTTCTAAGGCGACATGACCTTTCGGATCAAACATCTGTAGGAAGTATTCCTGATAGAAGATAATTTTGACAGACAGCCCGAGCAGGCTTGGTAACAAATCAGTATTGTCACTTCTTCCTCAAGCAGACGTTCTAAACCCATTAGAATAACCTGACAGGTTTCAGAAGGAAGAAAACAAACAAACAGAAAAGACATAGTCTGGCAGATGAAGCCTGTATCTCTGGGAAGGTGATGTTTTTGTCTCTTGAAAACAATAAAACACCTTTGGATTTCAACCTGCCACTAGAGATGAGTCATATTCGTAAATACGTATGTCTGCTCCATCTCTATATGACATCAGGATGGATGTCAATCACAGTCTAAGACAGACAGACGTCAGTGATGTGGTGTTGTGTAGTGATGAGCGTGAGGGGATATCTGGGAATGTCCTAAGAGAGAGAGACTTACCATGCCGTTCAATTTAGGTCAAGTTACTGCATGACATCACTGATAAAACAAGCACTATTCCTGCTCTCCACATCTGTGGGACGGAGATCCATGATTGGACCATGATCTCCATGAAATCTAGTCGCATCAATAAATAATAGCAGCCAAGTCAGTAGAGGAGGAGTAACACTTTCTATGGAGTCTGTATAGTGATGCAGTATATTTCATAATGCTTAATACTTTAACATGGTTACAACACGTTTAAGAGTATAAAGAATTACATTACTTGTGCCATCATGTGTTTCATGTGCATTTACTCTTTAAAGGTGTAACCATGAAAACAAAATAGTATTATAATGTATTATAGAGATGAAGTCTAATGCCTTACTTGGAAAGGCTCAAATGAGGCACAATGATTTCATATTTACAAAGGGTGAAAAAAGCAAAGGAAAAAAGAGCAAAATTTGTTATTCAACAACATTTTTTTTTGTGAGTCTGCAAATATGACTGAAGTGTGAAAATGTGCATGGATAGTTATGATTACAGGTGAAGGGGAGTGATTTTTTGCCCAAAAACAAACCTGAAAAAAAGATTTGTGTTTTTGTGAAGCTTAGATATTTTTTTTCTACCCTTTTTAAGCACTTTTTAATCTTTATTTCATGGCACAGTCTTTAAAGACAGAATAAATAACTTTATAAATAATACATGCCATATTTGCTATAACTGGAAACTATAAATGGAATAGGGTTACATCTAAAAAGGGCTTTTTTAACACAATTAAAGGGTTAGTTCACCCAAAAAATGAAAACTCTGTCATTAATTACTCACCCTTGTGTCGTTTCACACCTGTAAGACCTTTATTCAGGAGCTTTGACGCTTTACGAGTCTTTTGTTTCGAATCAGTGGTTCGGAGCATGAAAGTCACGTGATTTCAGCAAACGAGGCTTTGTTACGTCATAAGTGTTTCGAAATTTCAATGGTTTGCCACTGGGGGGCGTGACTTTGGCATTTTGATACACACACTGAACCACTGATTCGAAACAAAAGATTCGTAAAGCTTCAGTGTTTTGAAATCGCCCATCACTAGATATTGTTGAATAAAGTCTTTATTTGTTTTTTTGACACACAAAAAGTATTCTCGTCGCTTCATAACATTAATGTTGAACCACTGTAGTCACATGAACTGATTTAAATATGTTTTTAGTAGCTTTCTGGACACTGAAAGTGTTAATTATGCTGTCAATGGAGGCCTCACTGAGCCATCGGATTTTATCAAAATTATCTTAATTTGTGTTCTGAAGATGAATGAAGGTCTTACGGGTGTGAAACGACATGAGGGTGAGTAATTAATGACGGAATTTTCGTTTTTGGGTGAACTAACCCTTTAAAAACCTGCCCACACCTGATAATAGCCATAAACAGAATTTTTGAAAGTGTCTTATGCTGCATTTATTTGATCAACAATACAGTAAATCATGAAATATTATTACAATTTAAAAGAACTGTTTTCTATTTGAATGCATTTTAAAATGTAATTTATTCCTGTGATCAAAGCTGAATTTACTCCAGTCTTCAGTGTCACATGATCCTTCAGAAATCATAATAATATGCTTATTTGCTTATTATTATCAATGTTAAAAACAGTCATGCTGCTTAATATTTATGTGGAGACTATGATTCAGATGAAGTTCAAAAGAACGGAATAAAAGTAATTTGAGGAAAAATATTTGAATAAAAGTATTTGAGAAAAAAAAAGTAACCTTTTATAAGGTGTCTTTTAACTAGTTGCATTAGCATGCATATTACTAGAATTTTGACTGTTTATTAGTCCTTATAAAGCACATATTAATGCCTTATTCTGCATGATCATATTCTGCATTCTTAATCCTACCCAATACCTAAACTTAACAACTACCTTACTAACTATTAATAAGCAGTAAAGTAGGAGTTTATTGAGGGAAAAGTCGTAGTTAATAATGAATGCACGCTCCCAGTGCATTATAAGGAATTGTGAATGCCTCTATAATATACAGACTTCACAGAAAGTGTTATGGAAGAGTTAAAAGCCTATGTGCACGTGTGTTGTTGAGTGGCATGTCATCAGAAGTGTATGCAATTCTACAAACTCCAGTCAGTGTTATTTAAGCAATTAGTCAATGACAATCTAGTGACCATTTGGGGTTACTTACTTTTAATCTATGAAGGGTCATCAGGTGTGCTGTCCAGAGACTAAGTAGCTAAACAAAATCACAGGCTCTTCTACACATGTCTGTAGCTGTGCACTCATGAAGTTCACATACTCTACCTTCTTCTGCATTCAGCTCAAAGTGGTAGAGACCTGAGGAGAACTTACCTTCGGTCCACACTGATCTCAGATCA
The DNA here is from genome assembly GCA_036281575.1 of Ancherythroculter nigrocauda. Taxonomy (NCBI): domain Eukaryota; kingdom Metazoa; phylum Chordata; class Actinopteri; order Cypriniformes; family Xenocyprididae; genus Ancherythroculter; species Ancherythroculter nigrocauda. The sequence goes on from VTFQ01000023.1 coordinate 36,185,142, forward strand.
AAGCATGTACACTATCAAACCGAGACATTGAAAAGTAACTGATGGCAGAGCGTAAAATTCACTTGCCCTGGATTTGAGGTCACAAGTTTTCTCAGAGACAGTAAAACAACCTTTGCCATTACATTCAAAAGCTTTCTAAGTGTCTGAATATCTGCTTGTACAGTAAATACACAGCAAACAGGTACATTTAATTCAGCTTTCATCGACGAATGCATATGTATGATATTCACCTACACTAACTTCTTTTCTTTTGAAAATTAATCATTTTCAAGGCAAGATTTTCTGTGCTGTGACCTTTTAACAAGTCTGTATCCATCTCTTATACCACAGTTTCATGTTAATGAAATGTTCGAAGATCACTATGAATTCCTACAACCCCCCGTATACTTGAATCAAACGCAGACTGAACATTACGCCTGCTCATGCATCAAGGAAACTATATGTGTGAGTAGTAGCTCCATTTCTCTGGGCATTGGATCAATCAAGAACAAAGCACTGCTGCGTTGGGCGTACTACCAAGATGGCAGGAAGTGAAGTGTAATCATGCAGTAGCTGACAGCAGCCATTTACTGAATGCTTCCTTTTGTGTCTGATAGTATAGATGAAACTACTGCGACGTCACACAACAGGCAACGGCACTTCAGAGTTCTTCGGAAAAGCAGCTTTTGCTTGATGTGAGCAGCGCAGCAGCAGCTCTAACGATCTGTTAAGAATTTCAAAAAATTAGGGCCAGGTCATTTCATGCATTTTCTCTGATGGGATAGCTATCCGATCGTGAAAAGACCAGGTGTAAATGCTCTCCGAAATGCATTTGAGATTTATTCTGGGATGCATTAAAGTCAAAACTGAACAGGTCTACATGCATCTGGTTGTTAAACCACATATGTAAATCTTACTCCTCTCAAAAATGCTAAAAAATAAACGTGTTATAGGCTAAATAACATGTTATAGTCACATGCTGCATCACCGCAGATGAGCAGCAGAGTATATCTTAAGCAAGCCGAGTGCAAACTGAATAGTAATGAAGTCACAGATGCTTTAAAAATTAAAATATCTTCATTAATAGTAATTAGACTAAATTATCTCACCAGTGCTGTTGCTGCGCTCTCTCCTATTGCGGTCTTTGATTCTGAAATTAGCTGATGATCAATAAAATGCAGCTCATGTTTGTTGCTTTCGGTGAGGTGAACTCCATTAAATCTGCATATAGCACAGAAATTGAATATCGGACTTATATCCGTTTTTCATGTGGCATCATTTTGATAAATCAGATCAGTAAAAATGCATGAAGTGCAATCAACAAAACCAATTTTAACTTTATTTAATGTTTGAATTTGTTGGAAATACACTACCATTCAAAAGTTAGGGTCAAATTTTGGGCTTTAAAAAATGGGCGATTTCAAAACACTGCTTCATGACGCTTTACGAATCTTTTGTTTCGAATCAGTGGTTCAGAGCGCGTATCAAACTGCCAAAGTCACGTGATTTCAGTAAACGAGGCTTCGTTACATCATAAGTGTTTCAAAACGTTTTGAAATTTCAATGGTTCACCACTGGGGGGCGTGACTTTGGCAGTTTGATACGCGCTCCGGACCACTGATTCGAAACAATAGACTCGTAAAGCTTTATAAAGCAGTGTTTTGAAATCGCCCATCACTAGATATTAGTGAATAAAGTCGTTATTTTGTTTTTTTGGCACACAAAAAGTATTCTCGTCGCTTCATAACATTAAGGTTGAACCATTGTAGTCACATGACTGTTTTAAATACGTCTTTAGTAGCTTTCTGGGCATTGAAAGCCTCACTGAGCCATCGGAGTTCATCAAAAATATCTTAATTTGTGTTCTGAAGATGAACGAAGGTCTTACAGGTGCGAAACAACATGAGCGTAAGTAATTAATGACAGAATATTCATTTTTGGGTAAGAAATGTTTCTTGAGCAGCAAATCAGAATAATTATAAGGATCATGTGACACTGAAGACTGGAGTAATGATGCTGAAAATTCAGCTTTGATCACAGGAATAAATTACATTTTAAAATATATTCAAATAGAAAACATTTTAAGTTGTAATAATATCACTGTTTTGATGCATCTGTGACTTTCAAAACATTTTAAAAACATTAAAAAGCCCAAACTTTCGACCGGTAGCGTTTATCGCGTTATTGAATCCTCACACATATAGTGCCATCCTTCTAAATGTGAATTGTGGCATATTATAGTAAGAATATAAATGATGTGTGAAATGTGTCTTAAATGAGCTGTGCTAGTCAATGCTCATGTATATTTGCTTTAAATCAGTGAAATCACTTCAGGGTTTGTGCATCAGAGAAATGCAAATCTGCAATCGCCACCTGCGGGCCAATCGGGTCTTATTACAGCAGAGGTGATCATGATGAGCTGTGATCAGTGAGATATCATAATTTGTGTAAAATCCTATTCCTCTACTGATAATGATGGAAAAATGCCCCAAAAATGCTGTCTAGGTAGGCAGCTTTTTAGGTTTTGACACAGAAGCAACATCTGTAAAGAAACACTCACATTGTACTAAAATCCCAGAAAGGGCGTTCTTGAACTTCTCCTTGGCCTCCTCCATCTCCTTCTCATGAGAGGCTTTCTCGTTCATCAGCCTGCGAATGTGGCTGTTGGAGGACTGGATCATGGAGTAGAAGTTGTTGGCGTTTCTGCGGTTTACCTCCCCTCGTTCCACCCAGGTCAGCAGGACACGCACCGCCTCGGGAAATTTGGAGTCGTCTGAGTGGAGAAAGGAAAAAACGGTGGGGGGAGAAACAGATGGTGGGAAGAGAGCTGAGTACAATGTTGGAGAGGAACACTTCTCATCTGGGACCTTCCAGTGTCAAAACTTATTAGCAGGACATGTTTATTGGGCCAAACACAGAGGACATTTAGGAGAGGACAACAGGATATCTAAAGCAAGGACATCAATCATAACACATTACTGATATTGATAGTGTGTGTTCAGTAAAAATAAAGCTGCATTGTTCATGAAGTCCTGAGATACTCAGGTGTGTATGTGCAGACGGGAGGGGAAAACAGTCATGATGAACTACAAAGATTTGGCTTGCAACTTTCGGCTGGGAATGAGATGAGAAACAGGGAAAATCATTGTAATGAATGCTACAGGGAGGCTCTTCCAGCAATCTATTATTCTTTAGTGTTATTGTGTTTATGTAAAATCTGCAATTTAACAAAAAGAACAGTTTGGCACGGATTTGTTGAGATGTTTGGCGTTAACGATATTGCCGTTTGTACAGCGAAGATTTAGAAATAAAGAATTATTTTGTTCTTGTTGCTGTAATCCTGAACACAAACACATGCACAACTGAGAATTCTAGGCTGCTTTGATTTATTTATGGAAGTCCTAACTTCAGAAAATCAAAAAATGCTGTCAAATAATTTAAATTAATAATCCATCAACCCTTTTAAGACTGCATCTGTGTGTCGTGAATATGAAATCCCTCTCCATCAATAAACTGATTTTGCTGCTCATTTACCTGATTTAAACTCAACACTAACAGATTAAAAATAAAAACTGTCACAAATAATCGTCCAATATTCAATATACCGAGAAATCTAGCAGATATGAGAGTGCTGTTAAGATTTTCTACAGCAAACAGCACAAAAGGTTCACAATCACACAGCATGTAATTTCATCCTTTCTTCTCTGCCTTTCATCTGTTATCTGTAACCACTGCAAAGTGAGCTGAACAGCATACCCGCTGCATATAAAATATTACATGGAAAAGTATGATTTCAGCTCAAAAACTTCTCTTTACTGCACTTTCTCTCCTTGACAGAGAATCACTAAACAGATGGTTGCTATTAAACTGCGTGGAACATCAAACTCAAAGAGGCGAATAGCTTTTAGATGCATCCGGTCAACGGGCACACGGACTGAAGCAGCCTCTTCACACGCATCAGGAAATGACACATAAACACAACAAAATCACTATGACGGAGGTATAACATGTCATGTGTCGCACCTTTGAGCTTTTCTCCTAACTGGCCGCATTCGTGCTCAGAGTAATGAACGATGGGGGGCGGTGAAGGGGGCCGAAGACGGTCCTCCTCTATCCTGCGCCGGTGCCTCTCTTCCCGGGCCAGCATGCGCTGTCTGCACTCCCACTCGTACAGGTCATCTCGAGCCTGAGCGAAATCCACATGCAGCCGGCCTGTGTCCTTCTTATCTGTGCTTGATCCCAGCCTGATCCTATAACCTAGAGGAGAGGAGATGGAAATGGGCAATGACAAAGAAAAAGGAAAGGGAAGTGAAGGAAAGGGAAGTGGAAATAGAAGGAGGAAGGGAGTAAAGCAAAAGCAAATGGAAGAATGAGGAAGAGGGAAGGAATGGAAAATATAAAGGAAGGGGAAAGAGGAAAAAAGGACAGGATGAGAAAGGACAGAGAAAGGGAAACAGAAAAAAGGACAGAAAAACAGAAGATGGAGGAAAAGAAAAGATGAAGGGGAAATAGAGAAAAAGAAAGGAGAAGAGTAAAAAGAAAGGGAGCAAAGGAATGGACAAGAAAAGATAAGAGGAACAGGAAAGGAAAAAGTAGTAAAGGAATTAACAAGGAAAGACGGAAAAAAGGGAAGGAGAAAAAAGAAAAGATGAAGTGTAAAGGGAAAAGGAGCAATGGAAAAGAAATGAATGGAGAAGAGAAAAAAAGAAGGAGAAAATGAATAGAAGATGAAAAGGAAAGGGTAATAAAAGATAGGAAAAGAAAGGACAAGAAAGGAAATGGAAGAGGAAGGGAAATTGAGCAAAAGAAAAGAAAGGAAAGGGAAAGGGGTGAAAAAGAAGGGGAAGGAGAGTAAAGGACAGGACAAGAAAAAAACAGTAATGGAAAAGAAATGAATGGAGAAGAGAAAAAAGAAGGAGAAAATGAATAGAAGATGAAAAGGGTAATAAAAGATAGGAAGAGAAAGCGGAAAAGAATGGAAGAAAGGAAATTAAAGAAGAGGAAGAGGAAGGGAAATGGAGCAAAAGAAAAGAAAGGAAAGGGAAAGAGGTGAAAAAGAAGGGGAAGGAGAGTAAAGGAAAACATGATATATGGTCAGGAAAGGATGAAATAGGAAAGGAACGGAATAGATAAGAAAGAGAAAAGGAAAGTGGAAGAGATAGGGGAAATGGATCAAAGGAAATATAGGAAAGGGGAAGAGGAAAAAAGGGAAAGGGGTTAAAGGACAGGACAAGAAAAAAAAACAGTAACGGAAAAGAAAGAGGAAAGAAAAGGAAAGTGGAAGAGAAAGGGGAAACCAAGTAAAGGAAAAGAAAGGAAAAAAGAAGGGGAGTAAAGGAAATCACAAAACAGGAAAGGAACAGAATAGACAAGAAAGAGGAAAGGGAAGAGGTAATGGATCAAAGGAAATATAGGAAAGGGGAAAAGGAAAAAAGAGGAAAGGAAGTAAAGGAATGGACAAGAAAAAACAGAAGAGACAGGAAAGAAGATAAAAAAGAAAGGAGAACAGAATATGAAAGTGGAAGGGGAAACCAAACAATGGAAAATAAAGGGAAAAAATGGGAAAGGGAAAAAGATGGGGAAGGAGTGCAAAGGAAATGGCAATAAAACAGGGAAGGAACAGAATAGAGAGGAAAGAGGTAGAGGAAGAGATAGGGAAAATGGATCAATGGAAATATAGGAAAGGGAAAGAGGGGAAAAAAAAGGGGAATGGGGAGTAAAGGAATGGACAAGAAAAAAAGATAAATAAAAGAAAGAGAAAAGAAATAGAAGGGGAGGGCAAAGAGGAAATAGAAAGGGAAGGTGAGTAAAGAAAAAGGACAAAAAAAGAGGAAAAAAGGAAAGTGGAAAAGAAAGGAAAAAGGAAGGGAAGGGGGAAAAGAAGGGGAAGGGAAGTAAAGGAAATCACAATAAAACAGGAAAAGAACAGAATAAGAAAAGAAAGAGGGAAGGAAAGAGGAAGAGGAAGGGGAAATGGATCAAAGGAAATAAAGAAAAGGGGAAGAGAGGAAAAGGGGAAGGGGAGTCAAGGAATAGGCAAGAAAAAACAGGAAGAGACAGGAAAAAAGATAAAAAAAGAAAAGAAAAGAGAACAGAAAAGGAAAGCGGAAGAGGAAGGGGAAATGGATCAACGGAAATATAGCAAAGGGGAAGAGGAAAAAAGGGAAAGGGGAGTAAAGGACAGGACAAGAAAAAAAACAGTAATGGAAAAGAAAGAGGAAAGAAAAGGAAAGTGGAAGAGAAAAGGGAAACCAAGTAAAAGAAAAGAAAGGAAAAAAGAAGGGGAGTAAAGGAAATCACAATAAAACAGGAAAGGAACAGAATAGACAAGAAAGAGGAAAGGGAAGAGGAAATGGATCAAAGGAAATACAGGAAAGGGGAAAAGGAAAAAAGGAAAGGGAGTAAAGGAATGGACAAGAAAAAAGAGAAGAGACAGGAAAGAAGATAAAAAAGAAAGGAGAACAGAATATGAAAGTGGAAGAGGGGGAAGAGGAAACCGAGCAAAGGAAAATAAAGGGAAAAAAGGGGAAAGAAAAAAGAAGGGGAAGGAGAGTAAAGGAAATGACAATAAAACAGGAAATGAACAGAATAGAAAGGAAAGAGGGAGAGGAAGAGATAGGGGAGATGGATCAACAGAAATATAGGAAAGGGAAAGAGGAAAAAAGAGGAAGGGGAGTAAAGGAATGGGCAAGAAAAAACAGGAAGAGACAGGAAAAAAGATTAAAAAAAGAAAAGAAAAGAGAACATAAAAGGAAAGTGGAAGAGGAAGGGGAAACCGACAAAGGAAAAAAAAAAGGAAAAAAGAAGGGAAAGAGGAAAAAAGGGGAAGGGATTAAAGGAATGGACAAGAAAAGACACAAGAACAAAAAAACGGAAAAGAAACAGGAAAAGAAAGTGGAAGAGAAGAAAGAAAGAAGGAGAGTAAAGGGCAAGAAGTTAAATGTTATAAAAGACAAAAATGCAGGAAGAATGAGAACAGCAGAAAAACATTCACTCTTAACAAACCCAAGAATGTTCTGAGAAAAACAACATACTACAAACCCTGACCTGTGACAACGTGACTCTCTGTTAATCATTACGTCTGAGATTTGAGGCCAAACCCTTCCTATCGGTTATTTTGCGGGACATGCAAGACGTCCCAAATGTTTCAGATGGGGAGGTCGAATCAAAAACCTCACCGGCACAGACAAGCCATGAAGCATGAGAATAATCTGGTTTGTGATGGGATGAAAAAAGAAAGTGATTTTATATTAAGGCTTATATATTTCAGCATAAAGCAGAAAATTGCTTGGAAAAGTATCTTGACAAATGGCCAAGTGGTATGAAAGAAGCTCCAGTGAATTATGAATCATATGATGCTCTGAGTACATTACAGAGAGGGCTGAAAAGTGTTTTTAAGGAGAATGTATATTCAGAGATGGCCGTGTCAACAGAAACGAGAGAAAGAGCTTCACGGTTTACTTCCGCCTCTCCATCACTGCTTTACGGCCCCCAGACGCTGTTAAATATTTTACGCAATGTGTTCACGTTAGAAATGAGCACCATTATTTATGGAAAGGCCTGCAGAGCTCCGTCACGGGGCCACATAATATATGGGGCGCCGCTCCAATCTCGCCCCTCTCCACTGAGAGAGCAACACTCAGAGAAGAATAAATAATGGAAAAGGGTATTATTGGAGCGGCAGGCACTTTAAACTCACTTTCTGGGGCAGAGATGGACATCCTAATATTTGCATACAAAGACTGATTTAAGATGTGACGGGAGACTTGTCAATGGGAACTAAAGATACGAGAAGCAGACCCCGGCAGGTCATGTGACCAAGCCTGGCCCATGATTGATATGCAGTGTTCAAAGGCAGAAATTTATTACTAGATGTCGGCGCTTGTCTTCTCGTTGACCTCTTCTGTGAGGGACTCTCGACGGCCAGTGTCTACAGATCTCGAGTTTTCTGAGTGATGTGTGAAAGCCCCGCCCCCTTAATTAATTCAGCATCAATCAATCAAGTCAAGAGGGAACTTGTGGACACATGGCCCTCATTTACAAGAGATAAAAGGTTAAGTGAAATTATTCTAAATCACACGTGTGGCACACAAGCTTCTAGGCATGATTTAGCATACTTTTTGTATTCTTGTTTGAAACGTTGTGACATTATGAAATGCTAGGGGCCATCCATCCATCTGTCCATGCATCCATCCATCCATCTGTCCATGCATCCATCCATCCATCTGTCCATGCATCCATCCATCCATCTGTCCATGCATCCATCCATCCATCTGTCCATGCATCCATGCATCCATCCATCCATCCATCCATCCATCTATCTATTAGGGGTGTAACGGTACACAAAATGGACAGTACAGCAGGGGGAGAAAACTAAACATAAAATTGCTTCTTTTTTTTTTTTTACTAAACAGTGGTTTACTCAACAAATTGCTTCTCTCTCTCAAATTAATTCAATTATAATTAAAAGTTTTAAGGAAACCAAAACATATATATTTATATATATATAATAATACAATTAACAACAGAGCCCAAACTATTAGCCTAAATTCAGTTGATATTTATTTTTTAGATATAATAATCATTTTTAGATATAATAATCAACACAAACATGTAAATTGTACATAAGGCAGTTTTTGCATTAACTTCTAAATCTAATTATAAAATTATGTTTTTACTCCAATTCGTTGTTGAAATATAATCATTTACACAGACGCTGTCATTTTCATTACAAATTTATTACATACATTAAATAATCAAGACATCACTAACAGTTTAGGTAAAATATAATTAATGTATAAGCTAATATAGTGCATATGGGTCATTGATGAATAAGTTTTTTAAAAGTGTAAAAAAGATAATGGAGATATAATTAATTTTGAAGTTTTATTAAGTGTGAACAATGAGATTATGTGGTTTTTATAATCAATTAACACTGCTTTTGTCATTTTGTACAAGATAGACTAAATTTGTCACCAAAAAAGTCATTCGGTTTAACCAAAATTTTGGTTCTACTGAATGACGATATTTTCAAACAATGCTAACAGGCTGATATCTAGTAAAAGGACAATCAAACATTTTATCTTTAGTACAAGTTTTTAAAATATTACAACATTTTCCATGTTTTATAGCGGTTGCACCGAATGACCTGATGTTTCTGGACGTGTATGAGAGTGAAAACATGAATTTATCAAATAGTTAAGAGAGAGTTAGTTACTTTGCTTCATGAGCATGTGGTCCTTTGCAGGTGTCTGAATGATGTCACATCCTGTCACATGATACTGACTGCATGACTTGATCCAAAACGGTCCCTTTATATTGTTTTTTCCAAATGACATCAATGAAATTCATTTTTCCAGACATTCTTTCTCATAACAAAGCAACGACTTCTACACATAATTTTAACACCATTTTGCACTATGTTGATATATGATGTTATAAAATCATGCCAGAATAAAAATATATACATTTATTACATTTTAATCACAAATGAAATGGCTGTATTGGCCTTTGGACGGTTAAACCGAATGACCTTTTGACAAATCTTTAAAATACCTTTATATGTAGCAAAATATAATTAAAACCTTTTGGATTCAATAAAAGAGATCTAGTTGTACTACCTCACATACTTTGGATGTCATATCTTTGTTTTTTATTATTATCAAGGCCTTTGGACAAAAAAAATGACCCGTCACGTCACTAACCATTTATTTAGCGAAAGAGGTAATTTCTCCAGTGAACTAACAAGCTGCGGACACTGAATGACTTACCTAAGGTAAATGTAATGCTTTTGTGACATATTGTTATCAGGCTAATTTATTGAAGTCTTTATGCCATTTAAACACTGATTGAGCGAGATGTGACACATTTCAGTAAGTTGTACTGTATCTTTCAACATACCTTCAGATGTTCATTCATGTTTATTCTCTAACTAGTGCTAAAGAGGAAGAGATGTTCGCATTCACTCGCTCCGCGCTGCCGCTTTACCTGAAGCGCCTATACACTGATCTGTAATGCCACATTTAAGAACATCAAAATGGACAGAATCTGAAAGATGACACTTTGTTTCTTATCGAAAGTAACAAAACGCAGAGCTTATTGCAATTATTGGTGTTTAATGGTGGTTACGATACAACACTGTGTTCGTCAGACACATACTGAAAATTCACAGGACGAATATGTGTACCATTACACCCCTTCTATCTATCTATCTATCTATCTATCTATCTATCTATCTATCTATCTATCTATCTATCTATCTATCTATCTATCTATCTATTTATCTATCTATCTAAATATGTACCTGACAGGAAGAGGGCCTTGTCCACTGTGTGCTCCTCGGCGAAACGGATATGACAGAAGTTCTTCTTGCTCTTGCGGATGGCGATGATACCTCCGCACTGTTCAAACACCTCCACAATGAGCTGCTCTGTTGCATTCTCTGGCAAACCGCCGACAAACACTGTCTTACAGCCGGGGGGTCTCTCTCTGGTGGCAGGGGGAGGCAGGTCTTTGAAGAAAAGCAAAGAAGATTAAACTACCAGAATTTCTGACATTTTGTTTTATTTAGTTATTGATCTCTATTTTTCACCACATTAAGTTTGCAGCTCATCATTGACTCATATGCCACATATGAAAAAGATGAAACATGCAAAATCAATCATTGATTTTTTTTTTTTTTTTTTTTACGACCTTGACATTAAAATGATTAATCATCCAATTTACACTTAAAAGACTGCGCTTCATCTGGAAGATCATTAAAATTTGGTAATGCACCAAAACACATTGACACATATGCCAAAGTATAAACGATTATAGTGTTGACATATTTTTGCCACTTTTATTTGATTTTTATTTGCAGTACAAACCATGGATCTTTCCTTTGATTGGTTTAATTTGCAGTACACGGTGCTAGAACCTCCAGGTTCACAAAGCTAATCTCTTTTTGATAAACCAATTCAACCATGAATGAGATGCATTGAGAAAACCGGGATGAGAAGGAATAATCAATGAAACCCGGCACTTGTTACATGACTGGATTACAAGTGCAAAGCTTGCCATCTAAAACTGGCCTGTTCTGGTGTTAGCTGATTACTCAGTGATGCTGTGAAGATGAACACTTGTGATAATCCGTGCTTTCCATCAGGACTGAAGAGCCTGTCTTAACAAGCTATGGGAATGCAGTTGAAGGAAGCACCTGCTGGGACTCAGAGGGGACCGCATGCATGATTGGGGGTCCAAACGGAGTCGGACGCAAAGCAGTTCAGGCATGTTTGGCTGTGAGCCAGTCACTATAAATAAGTAAGTCTCTTTGGACCCCACAGCTGCCCCCAACACTCACCATCAATCATCACCAACATTACACTAACTCCTGTTTACTGTGGCGGCTCATGATGAGCATTATGTTTATGTCAGCTCCTGTCGGTGGAAAAGAATGTAGCCTAATATTCTCTTGTCTTGTTCATGACGCATTTGAGTACAGTTTCAATGCAATACTACAGAAAAAGAATTAGTGACCAAGATGATTTACACTTCATTCTTGGGCTTTGGATGATGTGCTATGTGGTACTTTGTGTGTGAAGAAATAACATTTCTATAAACATGTTTGCCAAGCATAAAATAACTTGTCTGTCTGATCATTACTGAAGTCTCAAAGTCTAAACTAACACTCATGGGGAATTCACTGGGAAAAACACATTCACTAACAGTTTTAATTTATTAGCATGCCTCATTTTAGCACCTGATTCACTGAAGGAATTATGCAAATCAGGTACGAGGAACAAATATGGCAACAAAATTAGTGCTGATCGCAATTCATGACTTGGCTGGATCTAAAGGACGCAGCAGAATCCCATGATCTGATACGCTCTACGGGAGACATGAATCAACTCTTTACAAAGCCGAAATGATTATTTACAGCAGCCATAATCACTAGAAAATATCCATAAACAATAATTTTTTAATAAAATCCAGTTCAAATTGTAATAGTGGAATGTTTCTGCTTTAAAAGCACAATGTTAATTCTGTCTGCCAATGTTTGTGAATCTGATTCATTCTATAAAGAGTCTCATTTGCATAGAAAGGATTTGCCCCCAAAAAAGGACAATGAATTTGAATATGCATGGCTCAGCACTGCACCACATACAGCACCTGGTTATGCTGTGAGCGGTATATGAATAAAGGTGCGGTCACATTTACCATTGCACGAAGAAATTCTGCAGGCAAAATGCAGTAAACAAACAGGAATCAATGCAATATTGAATACTGAAATGTTTTGGACTGCCAAAAGCTATTGACAATGGATCTCTGAAATACTTTGCTTGCAAAAGTTTCACTAACATGAAAGCATCTTAAAGCCCAAAGTATACTTCACTTTTTTTATGCGTATGTGAAACGTGAATTTCGTCATCAGAACAGTACGTGCACCTCCGTATTTAGCCGTGGTTATACTACAGTTCGGACGCGTACACGGACAGCTACTAAATGTATTTATACTAGGGCTGCACAATTTATCGTGATTAAACCGCATGCGATTTGGCAAAAGCTGTGATTATTTTATGCGCAGCTTGTCAGAGCTGTACGGCTCTGTGATCAGTAGTAAATGCTTCTCCATCTGAAAGCCAGAGGGCGCTCTCGCATAGAAACTGCAAATATGCTCTGCTGTAGAAGTAGATAACACGTGTCATATCGCTGTAGCTGAATAAACAGAAGATTGAAATGCTTTGATTGATTAAACATGACTAATAAACACACGACTGCCTTATTCTGTGTAAGAAGCCACATCATCTGACAGAAGGATGCTCAACTGTTGTTATGAAGTGAGTTTGGAGTAAAACATGTTATTAAATGTTGTCTTTTGTTGGACAAGATGTTAATAAATCCTTCTCATGCGACTCAAACTCACAGTGCTTTCAGATGGATTAGCATTTGGAGCCATACTTCATTGACAAGCTGCGAATAATAAAAAAATAATAAAATAATCGCAGCCTTTGCAATTTCATAATCGCACTAAGAATCATGATTAAGCAATAATAGCATTTAAGTTCGTATAGTCCAGTGCTTCCCACACATAGACTTTACTTGGGCGGGCCGCCCAAGTATATTTGGAGACACATTTTTGCTTTTATTATTTTTATCCTCTTATACTTTAATATCCGCGCAAGATAATGAAACCATCCGTGATCGATAAACTAGTCGTTTCGTACCTGCTCGTTATGTGTGCGTCAGAACGGTCAGAACTGTTTACTTCCACTGACATTCCCACAGGCGCTGCATTTTGCAAAGTCACAAGGCGGCGCTATTGCGCGTTCTACAAGCTCGCGCGACAGCGCTTCAGACTGCTTCAAAGTGATTCGCAATCAATGAAAAGCGCAGATTTATGCCAAGCGATTGCTAATGAACTCAAGTTGATGAATTATTACAAAGTCTACTTTATGACCTTTATATAAAATGTTTTATACGGTTGTAAGAATCTGAAGGATCAGCCTGCAATAGTACAGACATTTCAAAGTAAGAGTCCCGGTGTATTTCGGGCTTGTTTATAATTAAAAGTCACACGCTAAGTTTTTTCTTTTTCTTTTGGGCATTATTGGTATTTTGGTTACACAATAAATTGTATTTAATTTGATTTCCATTTAATTCATAGTAAATTATTGTAGTCTCCCCCACAGGAAGAAAAGACTAAGAACATTATTTGACACATGTATTATTCATTTTATAAATTTTACTAGTACAATCTGTGTCCCATTCACTGAGAGAGACACTATATGACAGCAAGGAGAACATAGGAAAAGGTGAACCATTTAAATGCTGTAATTTTGCATAATTTACAATGCATAATAATGCATAATATTAGTATGTAATTAAATGTAATATGCTATGTAATAAAAATTTATTTCAATAAATAAAAATACTGTTAAAAATCACACATTGTTTGTTTGTCACATGTAGTAGACCATTTTTGTGCCGTGGGTAATAGGAGGATTTTTCGCCCGGCTACCACCGCAAGTATATTTCAAACCTGTGGGAAGCATTGCAGTGCGATAAATTGCCCTAATTTATACTACTGAAAGTGTATGCTGGGGTCCACACATGCGCAGGAGATCTGCTTGAACAGTAAACAAACCGATTATTGCACATCTGGCTGTCTTTATATTGTTTTAATGACGGATTGTAGAGGTGCGGGTAGCGACGGACTTCTTCACACAGATTCTCTTCAAATTTGACACCCATATCGTATTTCTAGCACATGTGCAGTTGGTGCTTTAGTAGCCTAGTGACCACGCGTACTTGTCCGCAAAGAGCCTCTGCGTACACCCTCCCATGATGATTTTTATGTCACGTGGACCCTCACGCATTAGCGTACTTTGTACGTGCAGGTTGCACATGTGCATTTCATTTTTTTTTTGCAGTAATTTTTAGTTTATCCACAATGTGGCAACTGTGCCCTGGGGGCGTCGATTCACAAGGTAGTCAAAGAAAACCTGCATAAACAGAACAGACCCGAACGCATGCAAGCTACAGCGACAATGGAGGCCTACATAGACGACAGATTGTGTGAAGAGGTTAGAAAGCACCCTCATTTGTACAACTCTAGCATGAAAAAATACAAAGATGTTTACATGGGTTGTAACTCGTCACGCTCAAATCTGCACATGCTTCGAATGCCTGTTTATACTTTACAAAGCTGTGTGTTCGACTGTAAAAAGACAAAGTATACTCAGGGCTTAAGGTGTAAGATTTTGATGAAACACCTCAAGCAACGGTGCAGCTGTTTAGTGAATATTGCCCACAGTGTTTTGCAACGAATATGGATATCGTGTCTGTTTTCCTAAATATATTATCACAAGTTCGCACATACATGTAATCAGATATGGTAATGTATGCATATTTGGCGTGCTGTCCGAGGGGAGGGCTGTGAGCTTGGAATATCATTTTTGACTGGGAGAGGAACCAGCCAACAGTGAGGCTTTAAGGTGGTGGAGAGATGCTGCGAAACCATCATGGGACAGAGGTGAGGGACGGCTATACTGGTTGGATTGCTTGAAAGGTGCCTTAAAACTTTTTTTTAAAAGATGTAATATAAGTCTAAGGTGTCCCCTGAATGTGTCTGTGAAGTTTCAGCTCAAAATACCCCATAGATTTTTTTAAATTCATTTTTTTAACTGCCTATTTTGGGGCATAATTAGAAATGCGCCGATTCAGGGTGCGTGGCCCTTTAAATCTCGTGCTCCACGCCCCAAGAGCTCGCGCTTGCCTTAAACAACATAAAAAAAGTTCAAACAGCTAATATAACCCTCAAAATGGATCTTTACAAAGTGTTCGTCATGCAGCATGTCTAATCGCATAAGTACAGTGTTTATTTTGATGTTTACATTGATTCTGAATGAGTTTGAGGCTATGCTCCGTGGCTAACAGCTAATGCTACACTGTTGGAGAGATTTATAAAGAATTAAGTTGTGTTTATGAATTATACAGACTGCAAGTGTTTAAAAATGAAAATAGCGACGGCTCTTGTCTCCGTGAATACAGTAAGAAACGATGGTAACTTTAACCACATTTAACAGTACATTAGCAACATGCTAACGAAACATTTAGAAAGACAATTTACAAATATCACTAAAAATATCATGTTATCATGGATCATGTCAGTTATTGTTGCTCCATCTGCCATTTTTCGCTATTGTCCTTGCTTGCTTACCTAGTCTGTTGATTCAGCTGTGCACAGATCCAGACGTTCTGCCCTTGTCTAATGCCTTTCATAATGTTGGGAACATGGGCTGGCATATGCAAATATTGGGGGCGTACATATTAATGATCCCGACTGTTCCCGACTCTTCGGAGGTCTTTTAAACAAATGAGATTTATATAAGAAGGAGGAAACAATGGAGTTTGAGACTCACTGTATGTCATTTCCATGTACTGAACTCTTGTTATTTAACTATGCCGAGGTAAATTCAATTTGTGAATCTAGGGCACCTTTGAACATGCCCCTCCCGAACTTCATTTTGTGTATTAATGTTGAGCAAATGCTTTGAATATCCCGCCAGAACAGTAATTTAAAACCCAGGCCTATTTAAGAAAACTAAAAACACATGCACTAATAAAGCAAAAATGCATTCAATGCACCCAGAATGCCCATAATGTGTTGCAAACTAATCTAAAAGCCGAATACTAAGGCAAAAAAAGTTTATTTTTTCTTATTATGAGTATAGAATGCGAGAATGCTACACTAGTTTAAGAGCCATCACTGAGAATCTCTAAGGGGCAAGTAGTTTTGTTTTCATCTTCCGTCACTTCTTACGCAGAGCTGTATTTAATATTGGTTGCTGGCCCAGGTGATCAAATGTTTCCTTTATCAAATGCACATGAAACATTTTGTTTTGACATAAGCAGTCCCTTGAAAGTTAAAACTTTCAGCAAGTAATAAAAACAAAGAGTAGATGTTTGCTTTAGAAGGAACAGAGGAGCTACACAAGAAAGAGCTTGATACCTCTGAACTTTTCTAAATCAAATACACCCACTTTTTGTTTTCATATTCAGACTGTGGGGAGAAAGCAAAGTATATCATTTGAGTTTCACGATGCAGCCGGTGGCTGATTTGTTTTCATTGTCACCCAAGACGGCGATATGAAATTACACGGAACACTGCATCAGATCTGAGATAACTTTGGAGAGTTTCTCCAGTAACTATAACGTCTCAAAAGTGGAAACCGCACAGCAATGAAATCAAAGCCTATTATTTCACAAACCAATGCTCTTCCCACTGCGCCATGGCTAAATATCTTGTGCCGTCAAAGGCGCTTCTTTGAAGAGTGAGCTAAGATGACACAGGAGGGTCTGGGACATAAATTCAGGAGGGCACTGTGTACCTCCAGCACTCCGAGCGCTCAACCGAGAGACAGTCGTCAACAAGCTTAACGCTAATCAGCTAAAATGAAGACAGCCGCAGGTGTATCTCTGTCTCACACATACACACACACAAGCTCAAATACACATAGCCGGTGGAGGTGACAACTGTACCGCAGACAGAAGTTGATAGGAACGTGGATGTGGAATGTATATACACCAAGTGAGGCGGAAGAGCTGAGGAAAATGTCCAGTGCTGACACCCTCACTGAAGACAGACGTGTGCAAAATGTACATTACCAAAAAAAAAAAAAACTCAGTCGCACGCGAGGTACCACACAGATAAAAAAAGAAGTGCATACCGTTGATCCTAACAAGCATGTTGCTCTGTGAAACCCCAGACGTGTTTAAGTCACAGACCTCCAGAAGACTCAACTGCACAGGAAGCCTGACTTAGATCTGTGTGTATGAGACGGTAAAAGAAGGAATCCTGGGCCTTTTGTTAGCTCGAGTGGGCTGACAGGAGTGAGACTGCCGATAAGATGAGATGACTTCTCAAAAGCCAGTCTTCACTCAGCTCGACAGCAGTCTACCTGCTGCGCATTGGCCCTCTTGAACAAGGAAAGCAGGACAGTGTCTCTGTGGGAAGCCTGTGGCAATCACAAGCACCTTAAAGAGGGTTTTCTCCACAGGAGAGCAATATATGATCAGTATGTTTTTTCCCCCCATGTCCTTTTTTATTAATCATAACGTTTTGCAACTGTAATTCTGGGGTGGTTAAATTGTGGATTGCGTCTATACAACGTGCACAAACGCCTTCCACATTCAAGCATTTGGATCGAGGCATCACATCGATGTTCAAACTATCATATTGAACCTAAACAGGTTTTTAGAAATCAATCAAACAATCAAAATGAGCCCAGATAGCATTTTGGACATCACTGAATGTCAAAAATCAAGCATGCTGCCTACTTTTGAGGATTATAAACAAGTTTGAATATTTGTATTTTCAGTGTAAGTGTTTATGATGTTTTAAAAATTCTGTTTAGGTTTGATTTGAGCATTTGAACAGGCTTATGATGCTCAAGTTTGATTCAAACATACATATGATGTCCAAATGTTCAGATTGAATGCGCTCATAAGGTTCATAAATGCGTCTAGGTTTGATTCAAGCATTTGCACGTCCTGTGAAACCCAGAAATGTTCTTAAGTTTTGATTTGAATGTGTCTATGATGACCAATTATGTTGTCTAGGTTTGAGTTGAACATTTAAATGCATCCATACAGTACAGAAATGCCTAAAAAGCCCAGATGTCTACCAGATTTTAAAGTGCCAATGACAGTATGATGCCCAAAAAAAGCTGGTGGGTTTGATTCCAACATTCAGTCACACCACAGACAGTCCTGATGCCCAAAAATTCCCTCTTGGTTCAGTTTTGTTATTGTTAACATAAACTATTAAAAGTGGTTTCTGTTAACTGAAATAAAGATTAAAAAAAAAAAAAAAAAATATATATATATATATATATATATATATATATATATATATATATAGATTAATATTTGGCAACTAACTGAAATAAAATAAGTTTAAGCTGAAGTATTGAAGTTATTAAAACTAAAAAAATGAAGCAAAATAAAAATATTTAAAACCCCAAAAACTAATAAAAAAAATTACATCATCACATAACAAAATTACTAAAACTTAAAGGGGACCAATTATGATGTAATATAAGTCTCTGGTGTCCCCAGAATGTGTCTGTGAAGTTTCAGCTCAAAATACCCCACAGATCATTTATTATAGCTTGTCAAATTTGCCCCTATTTGGGTGTGAGCAAAAACACGCCGTTTCTGTGTGTGTCCCTTTAAATGCAAATGAGCTGCTGCTCCCCGCCCCCTTTCCAGAAGAGGGCGGAGCTTTAACAGCTCAACAACAACAAAGCTGGAGAATCTTTCGCAGCCAAAATGACAGAACAGTTAGCATGCTTTTTTTTTACGTTTGCCATGGCGTTAGAACTGGTACACCGTCTTTGCTTCGTTTTCAAAATGACGGCGCTTTGGTGGAAACGTGCAGATTAAGGGGCGGTAATATTATAAGAAGATCCTCTTCCTACGTCACTAGAGGAGCGAAATCTGAGCGGCTCATTTTTTCACATGCTTGCAGAGAAAGGCTTGCCAAAACAAAGTTACTAGGTTGTCCTTTTGCACGTTTTCTGGGTTGGTAGATGCACCGGGGACCCGATTATAGCACTTAAACACGGAAAAAGTCAGATTTTTATGATATGTCCCATTTAATATAAACTAAAATTAAACTGAAAAAATAAGCAAATTCTAAATTAATACTATAATAGTACATAAATAATATTAAAATCACACAGATTCGAATGAAAGAAAGCAACTATAACATCCCTAGGCTTGGAGACATACTTTAGCAATACTTATTTTAAGCAACAGTGTCACTGAGGTTAAAGGCCTCTGCAGGCACAGGCGGGTTTGGTGGAGGGAGGGGTGGGTGATATGTGCCATGAGTGGGTTTAAGTGAGGAAACGGGCCAGAGTGGCAGTGCCCTCGGCAAACTGACGCTTCCAGAAGCAGAAACACAGTGACACGGCCCTCTCGGATCTTGGAAGAAGAGCGCTTTCCCTGATATAAAGGTCAGTCTCAGGCACAGAGCCAGGGCAGACCGAAGGTTTAGAAGCCAGGGAAAGTCAGCATATGCAGCCTGACCTGATGGTGGAAGGTGCATCTACAACTGGGCACTGAATCACTGCTATCCTTTCATGCAGTCTGTGGGTTTCCATGCTCAGCAGAGAATGATATTTGCTATGCTTGGTCTCTCTCTCTCTCTTTCTCAGAACTCAGTGTCCTTCAGAAAGTCAGGCCTTTCAAACGACAGTGAGTGAAAGGCGATCGATGGCCATTTATTAAGCACAGTAGACTAGAATGGGGTGGTGGTGGTGATGCAGAGATGGAGTTAAGTCAAGCTGGGGCTGTGTAGAGCTGCAGAATAAGACTGATGGGTTGGGAAGGTGCGAAGCCGTGCTGGAGCTGCGGGACAGTGATCCAGAGCGGAGGCAATTCACTTTTCCCTGGAGTCCTGAGTTAGACTGTGGAGCAAACCTTATACCTTTATCAGCCACCATCAATAACAGAAACATTTAGTTTTCTATTTCAGTATATTTGAAACAGACCTGCAAACTTACAAGATTTAAAAGGTGACATGTTTCCGAATTCAATTATTGTAGGGGGATCTGAGGGAATGCTCCCCCAGGAGAACATTTTTGTGATTTTAACATAATACACCATGTCCTAACCAGACGTGACGCTGCGACACGCGATAAAAGGTATCATTTCTGTTGTTGGCTTAACTAGCCACAACGGTGACAAGCAATGATTCTGTTTTAGAAACGGTTTCATTTTTTCTGTCGTCGTGGCTGGAACAACAACACAAAGAATGATAATGATAATCTCAGGTAATGTTTACGTGCTTTATTTAATGTTAAAAGCATCTAATGTGAGTTTGAATATCATTTTTTGTGTGTTTTATAGCCATAAAGCAACAATAGACAATTCACCTCAGATCTTCAAAATAAATAAAAGGAAACAAAACGTTCAAACTATCAACTCATTGTGAACAGACAAGTGTATTCTATGGCAAAGATTGTTTTGAGTAACTCAGTATGTATTTTTAATAATATTTAATATATTTTTAATGTATAATTTTAATTGAAATAGTGTAATATTCATGAATTTGATTATGTGCTTATTAGGGGTGTGACGAAACAGGTATCTCACGAGACGAGATGAGACTCGAGATTGAGTTCACGAGACGAGACAAGATTTTTACACACTATTTTTAAGAAATCCTCAATGGAGAAATACATGACTAGAAAAAATATTCTGCAGGTGTATTTGAAATGTTTTAACTAATCATCTTGTAATGAATGTCATTTCAGTTCTACTTTCTGAGACTGAATTATCATATGCAGTAAAAGACAACAATACTCAAGCACTGTAAAAGGTTTTGCCACAATCTCAACTGACTGAATTCTCTTCTGTATGATTTTTGAGCTTCTACAACTTTTGACCTCCTAACTGAACTCCTTTCCACAAACTGATCATAGGAATAAAAAGTATAAATAAAAATGGTAACACTTTACAATAAGGTCTCATTTATTAACATTAATGTATTAACCAACATCAACTAACAATGAGCAATATATTTGCTACAGTATTTATTAATCTTTGTTTATGTTAGTTAATAAAAATAGTCATTCATTGTTAGTTCATGATAGTTCACAGTGCATTAACTAATGTTAACAAATGAAACCTTATTGTTTGTGCTTAATAAGATTAAGAGAAAACTGTTATTCATTTTTATGGTAACACTTTACAATAAGTGCAACCATAATCACACTCTCTCAATATTCAAAGTGCAAATAAGACCAAATTTTTCTTTGATACAGAGCTAAGAGATGGTTACAACTACACAGCCCAGCCTAAAATAGCTTTCATATTGAGAGATATCTGTATTCATCAGGGAGCCGCTTTCAAAATGCGGGGTATTGAAATCGCGTTTAAATGCGCGCGCGCGTTTACTTTCACTTTCACGATCGCGCGTAACTCTGTAAATATGGAGCGGCGGCGACCGTTATCAAACTGAATTAAATGTTTTTTATTTAAATACAAAGCAAAAGGACAGTGGAGGCGTAATGTAAACGTAGCGGTGGCATATTCTTTCCTAATCATCCTAACACTCTGTCATGGCAACATCACGAGACTACTTTTCGCCTCGACGAGAAATCTCGTCACATAGTAGTCTCGCGAGATCTCGTCACACCCCTAGTGCTTATCCATTTTTGTTGCGAGTGCCAGGAGCTTGCTGAGAGAGTCCGCTCATGTGCTCTTCTGATTTGCTATGGTTTTTTTATCATAAGCCAGGTTTCCATCCAAGGATTTTTTTTTTTGTGAAAAAAGGCTTAGCGCTTCAAAATGTCTAGCGATATAGCTGATGGAAATGCCATTTGTCGATAAAATTTCTCAAATGTCGACACAATCTATTTACATTTATCTTTAGTGCATAAATTCTATGTCAATACTTCAAATGTCGCAAAAATTGGTGTAGAAACACTTTTTGTCAAGAAAAAGGGCTTTAATGCAAATAAATGTGGGGCCCTATCTTGCACTTAGCACAATTGACTTTGTACACCGACGCATGTGTCATTCCTATTTTGCACCCGCGCAAAGCGCGCTTTTCCCTCCACAGAAGCACGTCGCTAAACTAGTGAATGAACTTGCGCTCCCTGGGCGGTTCAGCGCAAAAAAGGAGGCGTGTTCCGGCGCAAACAATCCCTGGTGCTATTTTGCTGTTCCATTAAACAATTGCGCCACTGACCAGAAAAAACCTAGTCTAAAGTCAGTGGCGCGTTGCGCGTTGTTCATTATGCTATTTTAAGGGCGCATGCTTGACCATAATGTATAGCGTGCACAACGCGCATACACTTTGCTCATGTAATCTACACAGATGCAACAGTTATTTTTGCAAATCATAAATTGTTACACTAAAAAAATATTAACACATGAGATGACGGAAATCATTGTGGTGTGCCACGAAGATGTGAAAAAACCTGTTTAACCGACGCTATTTTGGGTGGGTTTCTCCCATCCCCATACAACACAACTTCTCTGTCTTTCACTGCTCTTACAAGAACACCAGTCTCCTCGGCTGTGAACCGCTCCTGGCGTGCGCCTGGTAAATACGCCATAATAATAGCAATCCATAATGGAACTTGCGCACCTGCTTTTAAAGGGAATGTTGGATGACGCTCTGATTGGTTTATTTCACGTTACACCCAAACCACACCAATGAATAATGAAGCTACTTCAGACCAACCCATTTTAGATTTGCGCCGGGCGCAAGAGCCATTTATCCCGCCGGGAAAATAGCAACAGCGCCGAGACCCGCCCACAAAGTTACTTGCGCTTCGCGCTTTGACACTTGCGTTTCAGATCGTTAAAATAGGGCCCGTGGTGTCACATGACGTCTACGTTTGTGGTGTTGCACCCGTAAAAACACTGTTTCTCTGTAGTTCAAAGGTGCATCAGAAGGATGAGGAAAATGGTGTTATTTTACAAATATTTGGGATGCAAAAGACACGAATTTGTGATATATTTTGCAATTTTTTTTCAGGGATGACGGCATCATGCACACCATTTTATCGGTAAAAGGCCAACTGAAAGGAAAAAGCCTAGAGACAGCAAATTTGGCAAATATTTTTTGCACATTGAATGGCTTTTCTGAGGTAAATGTGACGGTACATGTGACATTGTTTACAAGCTGTTTTATTGACGATTACATAACATGACATGATACGAATTTCAAAGCATGAAAGGCTCCAGCATGATTTGTGTGATATTTTGTTAGCTAATGCAGTTCAGACATTTTCAAGTATCCACATACTGTTTAGGGCCGCTTCAGATTACAAGTAACATGATGTGTGACCGTGACAGGAAACACAACGCAAAAATCAGCATAATTGCAAGAGGAACTGCCTGTTTTTTATATCCTTATTAGAAAGTCAGGCGAGGAAAGATTTAGGCTTAGCTCTCCACTGATCCGCTGAGACGCCATGAGTTGAATAAAACAAGGAGGTTTCAAATATCCCCATCGGTCAAATCTAATAAATAACAAGGGGTGAAGCTGACAGCAATAAGCTTGTGTGTTTTTAATACAGCTCCGATCAAAGCGAACGCTGCTGCCCTTTAAAAAGCACTGATAAATGACATATGGTATAAATGCTGATATCTCCTATCATATTATGTCTTGAAGGGCATAAGAGCGGATAGATAGAGGAAAGGGTGGATGACTTTAACAAAGATGGTGAAGGAAGGACGGAGAGGCAATGAAAACCGGTTAGGCTTAAGGAGAACCAAAAAGACGTACAAGGACAAAATGCAAAATATAAGAGAGCAGGTGCTGATGTAGAGAGGCTCAAGTTTGTAAAATTTCATGTTAAATGGCATGAGCCATCGCAGGCCCTTGGGAAAAGGACTTGGGTAATTTTTTCTGGCAACTGAGGTGAGAATAACCATGAATGATTGCTCCGCATTACTGTATGCCGTAGTCAGGAGAGCACAGCTGTCACCGGCTATTAAATCCACTTCTGCACGGACTGGTGCGGAAAAAAGGAGACTCGTTACAATGCAAGATATGTGCATGATAGCCTGTTCTGTCTGAACGAGATGAGAGGAGACTGTCATGTTTATGGATATGCCCAAATTTCATCAGACAGTGTTCGCTGCGTTCACCGCAATGGCCGTCTCTTTCAAGTTCCTCTTTTCTGCTCATCATTAAAAACTACAATCCCACAATGTGACGACCCCCACCCTGCCCCAGAAACAAGTGGGCCTTTGTTCTGCCTCCCCTTCCTGCCTTTCTCCTCCATGATCTTGGCATAATTACCCATGCACTGCTTGATCACTGAGCCCTGAAGGTATGACTGCAGTGACCAGGTTCATTCATTTCTAATCTTTAACACAAAGAGAGGGAGGGAATATGAACCGTGCTTTTCATGTTGTTGTGTTGCGACTCTAAGATCGATATACAGCTAGCTGCCTCTGTTGTCAATTGAAGCATCGATCTGGTTGAATGATGATAAGTCCGCAATACTAAAGAAAGGCAGATTCCTTTACAGACCATCAAACATTCCTTCAAAATATATATTTTTCCAGCTAGAGAGAAACCTTTGTAAAGTGAAAACTGAACTGCATATTAATAAACACACTTAAGAGTTGAAAAATAACCACAATGATTTCCGGTTTAGCAGAATTAGTACTGGTAACAAATTACACCACATAAACTCTTTT
The DNA here is from genome assembly GCA_036281575.1 of Ancherythroculter nigrocauda. Taxonomy (NCBI): domain Eukaryota; kingdom Metazoa; phylum Chordata; class Actinopteri; order Cypriniformes; family Xenocyprididae; genus Ancherythroculter; species Ancherythroculter nigrocauda. The sequence continues at coordinate 36,209,835 of VTFQ01000023.1, forward strand.
AAACTCTATTAACATCAGGGTTAATGCATCATTAGTTTTGTCATTTATTTTATGCAGTTTCATTTTTTTTTTTTTTTTTTTGATTATTTCATTCATAATGTGGCACACATTCTCTTACTGCCAAAGTCTTCAAAGGGGTGCTGGAAACGTGTCAAAAAAGGTCAAAACATTTTTTTTAAAGAAATTGTTTTATTTAGCAAGGATGCATTCAATTGATGAAAAGTGAAAAGACATTTTAATACAAAAAACTCTATTTCAAATAAATGTTGTTCTTTTGAATTTTATATTACTCAGAGAATCCTGAAAAATGTCAGGATTTCACATGTCAGCATATTAGAATGATTTCTGAAGGATCATGTGACACTGAAGACACTGAAAATTCAGCTTTGGCTCACATTTTTAAAAAGCAGTTATTTTAAATTGTAATATTATTTCAAAATATTACTGATTTTACTGTATTTTAATCAAATAAATGCAGCCTGGTTGATCATACGAGACTTTAAAAAACATTATGAAATCTTACTGTCCCCATACTTTTGAATGGTAGGGTATGTAGGAAAAAAATAGTGTCAACTTGATATAAAGTAAATATTTCCTAGATTAATAATATTTGTGTTTTTCACATTGCAAATGGGTCTTTATATATGAAATAGGATGATTATACACTGTAAAATTAGTTTGTTTCACTCAAATAAAAATGAAAGTTGTGGGAACTCAAAATTTCACTATAGTAAACTGAACTTAATATGATTGAGTTGAGTTGCAGCAGATTTCTAATTCCCAGCATGCTTTGCATCAGACTGTATAAATAAATGTTGAAATATTGGGCCCTATTTTAACGATCTAAGCACATGGTCTAAAGTGAGCGGCACAAGTGTAGTTAGGGCATGTCTGAATCTACTTTTACTAGTTTAAGGACGGGAAAAATGGTCGGTGCACAAGGTGCATGGTCCAAAAGGGTTGTCCTTTAAAAGCCAGTTGTGCTCGCGCCATGGCAGATTCACTATTTACATGGCAGAATTTCCAGGCGGAAAAACTGAACGCTTCTCTAGCGAGAAAAAGGATCTGCTCGTGTGCGAGGTCAAAGCGTGCGAGCAGACTATCTACGGGACAAACCAGATTCCACCAAAACATTAATTTTTATCTTTATGCACACAATAATAATCTTTACATTGTAATCCTTTTATTTTTAATATTTGGCATGTTTGTTTGCTGCTGCACATCCCTGTGTGTGTAACAAGCAGAGTGTGCACGGGTTGTGCACCTGCACATAGGTGCATATTACTAAAGCGCTCTTTAAATAACACATTTTCAGTTGCCTCAAAATAGCAACACGCCAACAACGCACCTGAACACACCTCATTTTCAGACCAGCACGCCCACAAATGGGGTCAAATGCATTTGCTATCTAAACAAACGTGGCGCAGGACGTGAAAATGAAAACTGTGTCGGGCTGAAACTAATAAAAAACACTTGCGTTGTGCCTGGCGCCGCGTGTATGTTATGATATTTTGTGCATTTTTGCACCAGATTAACATATGGAGACATAAGTTAATGTTTAATGTTGTTATGTTGGGGTTCTGTCATTGTTAGTTTTGTAGGTTTACCATTGTGGTGAAGAGTAGAGCCTGTGGTTAAGTTGAAGATGGGCTGCAAAACTTTTAAGACCATGCATACTGCATGTTGTTTGATTATATATATGCAAATACAGTACAGTCCAAAAGTTTGGAACCACTAAGATTTTTAATGTTTTTAAAAGAAGTTTCGTCTGCTCACCAAGGCTACATTTATTTAATTAAAAATACAGTAAAAACAGTAATATTGTGAAATATTATTACAATTTAAAATAACTGTTTTCTATTTGAATATATTTCACAAAGTAATTTATTCCTGTGATCAAAGCTGAATTTTCAGCATCGTTACTCCAGTCTTCAGTGTCACATGATCCTTCAGAAATCATTCTAATATGCTGATCTGCTGCTCAAGAAACATTTAATGTGTACAATTGTACAAAATATTTGTGTACAATATTTTTTTTCAGGATTATTTGATGAATAGAAAGTTCAAAAGAACAGTGTTTATCTGAAATCTAATCTTTTGTAACATTATAAATGTCTTTACTGCCACTTTTGATTGATTTAATGCATCCTTGCTGAATAAAAGTATTCATTTCTTTAATTTCTTTTCAAAAAAATAAAAATAAAAATTCTTACTGACCCCAAACTTTTGAACGGTAGTGTATAATGCTACAGAAGCTTTGTATTTCAGATAAATGCTGTTCTTTTGAACTTTCTATTCATCAAGGAATCCTGAAAAAAAAAGTACACAACTGTTTTCAACATTGAAAATAATCATAAATGTTTCTTGAGCAGCAGATCAGCATATTAGAATGATTTCTGAAGGATCATGTGACACTGAAGACTGGAGTAACGATGCTGAAAATTCAGCTTTGCATCACAGGAATAAATTACTTTGTCAAATATATTTAAATAGTACACAGTTATTTTAAATTGTAATAATATTTCACAATATTACTGTTTTTACTGTATTTTTAATTAAATAAATGTAGCCTTGGTGAGCAGATGAAACTTCTTTTAAAAACATTAAAAATCTTAGTGGTTCCAAACTTTTGGACTGTACTGTATTTAATGACAGCCTTTTTGATAATTATAATAGCATGTGTTATTTGCTATCTAACATTTAACCAAGATCTGAATGTGATGTTTATGTAAATGTACTGTATCTAATTACATTTATTCATTTGGCAGATGCTTTTATCCAAAGCAACTTACAAGTAAGTAATAAACATTAAGATAAGTTGGGTGAGGCTGAGAACTGTGGGGGTGAAGGGATGTCGGTGACGTGATTGTTAATGAGAGACACCCTGCTCCACTTCCACAGCTCTCGGCCCCACCCCATTTATCTAAAAAAAATTAAGTTATATCAACTTAAAAAAAAATGAGTTCATTTACTGAACTGTTTTTAGGTTATAAGTCTCCTCAAATGTTTTGAGTATTCTGAACATATTGAGTTTTACATTGCATATTTTAGTGGGTTCTGCAAGGAAATCATAAAATTGTGGGGTCCACAGCAATAGATTGAATGCTACTGTCATCAACGCCTACAGTATTCTATTATGCATAAAAGCCACAGCACATTAGGCTAAATATGATCTGGACTGATTACAATTCCTTAGAATTTGACACAGCATAATTAAGATACCTATCATTGTGTCTTGAGAGCATAGTTAAAATTCTCCCTCGATAAGCATTTCAGATGATTTTGTAACAGAGCCTTTATTTGTAATTCAGTCTCTGTTCTTTTACAAACTTTCTTAACGATATTTTCACTGGTAACTGCTGTTTTTGTTGAAAAAAAAAACAAAAAAAACCTTGTGGCCAGGTTCTGAATGCTCCTCTCGTACTGCCTGCTTTGGCATCAATCAATGTCTCACATCGTTTGTTTGAGTATTAGATCAGGCGTGTCAGTCTGTCACTCTCCTTTAGTCAGGTGGGTGAGGACACTTTGCAGGTGAGGCTGACCGCAGCATTATGAGACTGTGATTACAGATGTGCATGTGGAGCGTGATCGGCAGGCAGACAGCTCAGCTGTTTGAAGGACACTGACTCTCTCAGGTAATCATTGTCTCCTCTGACCCTCCTCTTGCTGTGTGGCATATTTTACATGCCAGAATACCTCAGTCTCCTTAGAGGTCAACTGTCCAATTACAGTCAGAGATCCACCCCAGTCCCCCCGGACAGCCCCCTCCTGTTTCATTCTTCTGCCTGACCTCTCTCTCTGTGACAGGAGACGAATTCAGATGAGCTTATTCAGCTGGTGGGATGAGGCGGATATCAGGGTAAATATGAAAGAATAGATGACAGCTCCTCTCTCAAATAAATACATAGCCCTTCTATCAAGCATCAGTCTGACGCTTTGAGTGGCAGCTGGCTTTTAAAATCGCATCTGCATCTCATCAAGGTGACGTGTCCTGCTGGCTATGGAGATCGAAGTTTTATAGAATTATAATATTAAGTCATTTACAGGCTGCACAGTTGCTCATGGCTATATCAGTCTTCTCATCTAGTCAGCATTTCAGATCACATTGCTCAAGTCAATAATATCATTTAAAATGCATGAGGGTTATAAATACTTGCATACATGTTAAATGGAGTGAGATATAAGCTGTGTGTCCAAACCTAGTGAGATGTTTCGCTGCCTATGGCCTACACAAGTGGTTGCTTTCTGAAGGCTGGAATACACTACATCTGAAGAGATTTTAAAGCACTAGGGTTCATACACTTGCTGACTTTGTAAATGTTTACAGAGAAAAACTGGGCATCATACCCTAAACCAGGGGTTTCCATTCCAGGACCAACCAAGGTAAGTATAATCTATCTCTAGAAATGAGACGCAGAAAACATTGTATTTTACAATTTGCATGTGAGCGCTTCACTATAAAACATACAGCTAGCACATACACTGCCCTCCAAAAGTTTGGAAACACCCCTGGCAAAGTGTGGTTTTGGACGATATCAGCATAAATCCTTATCATTTTTTAGTGCAAATACATTATAGTAACTTGACATTATCATTGAAGACCAGCAATAATAATTTTCATTTTAATTACATAATAATGGCAATATATACATGTCAAAATCAGACATGCCCCAGCTGTGATGCCTGGTTACTGGTTTAAACTTGGCCCAGGTTTGTAAAAGATTTTTGGGTCAGCACACCTTAATAGCTTCAACAATTGATTGCCAATTACGTTTAGAATACAATGAACCAATCAGAACCCAGTTTAGGTCAGATAGATGCTAATGCTGGATATTTTGATGAATCGAAAATTTTATTTTTTTCTATGTATAAACAGCTTATGTAATAAAATATGCTTTTGTAGTTTGTGTTGTCCCTTATCAGTGCAAAATTTTCACAAATTAAAAAGGATTCATGCCAATATTGTCCAAAACCCCACTTTTCTAGGGTGTTTCAAAACTTTTAGAGGGCAGTATACATATATATTTATATTTATTATATTGCAGCATTTGCAATTCGAACAAATGGGTCGTGACTAAGTCCTGAAAAATGAAGCAAAAACGTTTTGATCGCCCCCAAGTGGCTGGAAGCAGTATGGTCATAAACCCCACCTTCTCCATGTAATTTAAGGCAGGGCCTTAATATTTCACACTTACATAATGAGTTGTTCTGCACTAAACCGTACTAACCATTTCTGCAGGTGTGTGGGCGGGGCCTTAATACTGCGGCTCCATTTCATGCTAACTACTGCGCAAGATGTAGCAGATGTAGCAGATAGCTGCTAATGCTGGATATTTTGATGAATTGAAAATTTAAGTTTTTTCTATGTAAAAACAGTTTATGTAATAAAATATGCTTTTGTAGTTTGTGTTGTCCCTTATCAGTGCAAAATTTTCACAAATTAAAAAGGATTCATGCCAATATTGTCCAAAACCCCACTTTTCTAGGGCGTTTCCAAACTTTTGGAGGGCAGTGTACATATATATTTATATTTATTATATCGCAGCATTTGCAATTCGAACAAATGGGTCGTGACTAAGTCCTGAAAAATGAAGCAAAAACGTTTTGATCGCCCCCAAGTGGCTGGAAGCAGTATGGTCATAAACCCCACCTTCTCCATGTAATTTAATGGGACATGAGACAAAATAAACAAATTACACTTCAAATACATTTTTTCCAAAGATGGTTTCTGTCATTTTAGGTAGTTTTTTATCATTTTTGTTCAACCTGGTCTCATGAGTCGCAAAAATACGTACCAATACGTACATATCACTGCAGTTTCCAACACAAATGAACACTAGAGGCAGTAAAACAGCAAGTGCTTTTAATCATTTTCATACACAGTTACGATTACAGGGTCAGATTATGGATTAATAAAGACTTGTTTTCACGTCTCCTTGCACAATATTATGACTTCAAAATGCTTCTTACCAAAATGCACGATTTGTAAACGAATATATTTTGGACTTTGCTTCGGTTAACCATATGTTTCACTATTCTGACATAACAAGCTTGCTCGTTACGAGGAAGCCTTGGGTACGAATCAAGGGAAAAACAAGTCACGGTAAAAGAGCTCAAAGATGAGAGATCAAAACAAGCTAAAATGGCATGATTACGGATGTCACATTTGCTTTTGTTAACACTATTTGGTAGTTTTAGGTGTAGTGTTGGTGGTACGTTATTTTAAAAAATAATGGCGCACTACACTTTTAGCGCCACTCACCAGACAAAAATTCAAATCAGAACTGCAGTGATTCATATAAAAACTATCGTCATAAAAATGTACCATATTCACGTTTATCTGTTCCGGCAAAAAAATTAACATGCTTTTAGCGCCACTCAGTGGACATTTCACATTGAAACTGTATGTATTAGTACGTATTTTGTGACTCACGAAAACATTCCCACAGGTACATTTTTCTAATGAGACCAAGCTCTTTTTGTGAGTTTTTTAAAGTAAGTTTGGTTTTAGTTAGTTATTTGATGCTATAAAAATGGGTTGTGACGTCATGATTGACAGCTCTCTCTGAGTGAAGTAGTCATTGAGGCACCAATGGACCTTTTCTGGGATTTTCGGAAAGAGATTGGAGCTTTAACTTTAATTTCTACATTTCCAGAACTGTTTATTTCACACTTACATAATGAGTTGTTCTGCACTAAACCGTACTAACCAATTCTGCGGGAGTGTGGGCGGGGCCTTAATACTGCGGCTCCATTTCATGCTCACTACTGCGCAAGATGTCAGCGCCATATTGGGACATTGGTGGCTTCACTTTTCTACAATGGAAGAGAGTGAAGGTCGTCCATCTTTTATTCAGTCTATGGTCAGTTTGAAACGACTGAGGATCATACACTACCAGACTTTCAAATCGTTCCAAACACAACAAACTCACACAAAAACATGAGATTAATAAAAAACATGGACGTGCAGGAGATTACCTTGTTGAAGTGACTCTGTGTGCCGAGTCTCAAAAGAACAAACGAGCCAAGCGGATTTGGATGTGATCTTGGGTGGGTAGATGCGTTCAGTACGGACTACAGATTACAAAGGAAGTTAGATGTGAGTGGCGCTGTCAGTTGTTTTATCTGTGCTGATGAATTAAATATTAAGGCTAATTTGTTACTCATGTTCTGTTAATTTCCTTTTGTGTTGTTATTGTATTTGAATTGTATTTTATTGCAACATTTTATTTAATTGCAGGCTGGACAGTAGATGGACAACTTTGGTCATACAATACGTGATCTAAAATCAAACATGTTTTGATATCTTCTGACTGGATGGAATCATAATCTGAAGCTAAAAAAATCAAAGTCTATACCCGTCAAACACTATGCGACTCTGCAGATTGGTGCAGACTATTGTCGACTCGGAAATCAGGGCAAAATCTGAGAAAAAGTGTAGTGTGTAGTGTATTCCAGCCTTAAGGCAGCATCCTAACCATCATGAAATCTCCAAAGTAACAGATTTGAAACGCTCTACCCTTGTGAAAAAGAAGCACACTGTACTATCTTTAAATAAACATAAGTGGCATTGTATTTAATTAATATTACAACACATTATCTTTAAGTTTAAAAAAAAAAAAAAAAAAAAAAAAACTTTTAAGATTTGAAGTATGCATGCAATACAATAATGCACACTTCTTTTTCACAAGAGTACATAGGAAGCATCCCCATCATACTATATTTAGTATTGTATTAAGTTATCCATAATCAACATTACCAAGCTTGTTGCAATAAATTCTGAGATTGCCTTCCAGGTTAAGGATATATGCATGCATCCTTCACCTAGCGACCTTGCGAACCTTTGTACTTGGCCAAAACAAGGTATCTTAGGGTGCCTTAAAATGCTGCCTCAGTAGTCAGCTCACTAGGTTTTGGAACTCAGCAGAGTGAGAAAGAGAAATGGCTCACTGGGGTTGGGAGGAAAAAGTGTGCAGCTCTTGCAGTGGATGATTTCCTTCACAATGGGCATGTCTTGCGAAACTGGCGGGGGCACAATCCCAAGGCCGGGCATCATGGGGTTCATTGGAGCAATGCCAGTCATCATGCCAAGACTAGGGTCAAAATCTGTAAAACAGAAGAGAGGACATCTCAAAGGACTGAGTGAATAAAAGCCACTTCAGTCTACATGGTGACAGCATTCTGCTGTGGCACAAATTAAAGCTATATACGGGAGCTAAACACTCTCCCTTCAAAGATAAATAAACAATTAAGTCCAATACATATTTAAAAGGCTTTTCGAATGAATAGGTTTTTACTGGCTCATTCCCCCAGCTGTTTGCCTTGGCTTGTTATTATGCACAAGCGGTCCATCTGTGGGCAAAAAAAGTGAACACTGGCTTTCATTTACAGGTATTGGTTTAGACTACAGCTGCATGACAGCGTGGAGCTCTTTGAAATGGAAATGATGAAGCCCTCACTCTCTGCGGTCTCTGCTGCACCTGTGGAGAGTATATAAGTCTGTCTAACCTTACTAAGAGCACTCCACTCTCATACTTCAAATATTTCCCTTATTTGCAGTCATGCAAGATAAACAAGCTCTGCCTCTGGCATTGGGAAAAAATAGCTTAAAAGTTAAGCGGGTAAAGATCTATGAAATGTAAATTGCACTGTAAATAAATGCATCATATACTGTAAGTAAATAATGGAATAACTTTTCAGAGCTCATACTGAAAGTCTCCATATAAAAATAAAATAGGTGTAATTAAATACGATAAAAGGACAGATAATTTCCAGGATTTTTCTCCATATAGTGGACTTCAACAAGGTTCAATGGGTTGAAGGTCCAAATTGCAGCTTCAAAGAGCTCTACATGATCCCAGACGAGGCATAAGGGTCTTATCTAGAGAAACCATTGGTCATTTTCTAAAAAAAAAGAAAAGAAAATTATATACTTTTTAACCACAAATGCTTGCTCCATGCATTACGTAATCACGCTGGAAAGGTCACGCGTTACGTAGGCAGAAGAACCGAGCAAGTGTGTACAAAGCGAATATACAAAGAGTAAGTCAAACAACCTTTAAAAAAAGAAAAAAAGAAAAAAAAAAAGGTAAAACAAAGACGATTTTTGGACAATTTTGAAGTTGAGAGAAAATGAGATGGAGTTTTTCACTCTACCGCGGTTCTTCTGCCTGCGTCACACGTCACCTTTCCAATGTGATTACGTAATGCGTGGAGCATCACAGAGCAGTGCAAGATGAGCATTTGTGGTTAAAAAATATATATTTTTTAATTTTTCTAGAAAATGAGCGATGGTTTCTCTAGATAAGACTCTTTTTCCTCGTCTGGGATCATGTAGAGCTCTTTGAAGCTGCACTGAAACTGACATTTGGACCTTCAACCCGTTGAACCCCAGTGAAGTCCACTATATGGAGAAAAATCCTGGAATGTTTTCCTCAAAAACCTTTATTTCTTTTCGACTGAAGAAAGAAAGACATGAACATCTTGGATGACATGGGGTAGAATAAATTATCAGGAAATTTTAATTCTGAAGTGAACTTGAACTGCAAAAGTAATGCATTACTTTTCACAAAAAGTAATTAAGTAACACAATTAGTTACTTTTTTTTTTAGGAAGAAAAACAATATTGTAATGAATTATTTTTAAAAGTAACTTTCCCCAACAGCTTAATGTAGTGTTAAGAAAATCTATTAGATGACAGTAAGGTAAAGTCTAATGTAAAACATACATATTATAGCTTAACTGCTTTCATGATGGTCTCTAAGAACTGATAGACATGAATCTTTCTCACAGGGAGGGTCAGGTCGGAGCGTGAGGATAAACATCGGTGAGATCTGAACTGGCAGATGTGTCTGAGCAGGCGACAGGTCCAAAACATGGCTTCTCTCTGAGAGCCATTAACAGAAGTGGGACAGGACGTGCAGCATGTGCAGAGCGAGGAGCTGAGAAGCTGCCTTAATGATTGTGTTAGTATTGATATTTCTGTCTCGTAGTCACTAATGGAGGCAGGAGATAAGATGACCCACATTGGTGTACTACCAGGACTGGAAGTCTAAATCGGTACCACATAATTGCATGGTAATTTTTTCGGCTGCCACCCAAGCAAAATTGTAGCATGCCAAAGCAAAATTAAGTTAGTTATGTTCACGGTTTTACTTTAGTAAAAGTAACTGTTACATCCACAGAACTGTCATAGATTTATCAAATAGACTATTAGGGGAAGGAGGAAGCCAAGTTTATTATGCCTGTTGTTCCTTAGATATTATGAAAAACGGGCCTCGTTTGCTTTCAGATATTACAAGAGATGACTTAAATCATAAAGAGAGTCTGATGAAAGGAAAACAACATCTGTGAAGGAGCAGGAAACAAACATTCTCATTAGAAACACATTCCCGGCTCAGTAGTGGTCCACTCATGGTGCAGTCAGGAGATTTTAACTAGCTCTCTATAAATGAGCTGGTAATTATGCAAAGTTTGACTTCTTATAGCAATTAAGCAATTAGAAGTAGGAAATTCTGTGCTGAATTCAAAAGGCTCAAGAAGCTTGGATGATAAATAATTTGTATTTTATGTAAACATAATTAACAATCAAATGCATTAATTGTAAATATACAATCAACAAAGTTAGTGCGTGTGGATGAACAGGAAAAACCCTGATAATCACATGGCATTAGAATCTGAAGGGTAAAAAAAATGATTTTTTGTTTTCTCCAAAGGATAGGGTTTTGAAAGGGAAATATTAATTGCAGCCAAAGAAGCACTTTGAAAGTTGAATCTTTCTAACCCAAATAGAAAATAGCCAGGGGTAAATACTTCTGAAGTAACAAGTCCAGTGTGACCAAGCAATGGAGATACAGAAGACGAACAGAACAAAGATTTGGACACACTTTCATCATTTTCAGCCTATGATTCCTTTATTCCTACTGTGTAGAAGAGTACATACAAATCCAAGAAATAAGCAAAGCATCAGCAATAAGCCAAGTATACTGTACTTGATTTTTTTTAAATTAAATATTAAAAGTCCTTTACAAGACAAATTATTAATGAAATTAATTTTTAATGAAAATAACTGCTCGAAATGGTACAGCTCTAACATTACACCATTTTTTAAAAATAAATGAATTATTTTATTCAGCAAGGATGCATTAAACTACAGAAGAGGATTAGGGCCAAGCAATAATAAAAAAATAAAACCATCTCGAGATTAAAGGTGTTAAATTACAAGAAAAAACTCATTAAATTTCGAGAAAAAACTTGTTAGAATTCAAGAAAAAAGTCGAGATAAAATGTTGAGAATAAACTCGTTAAATTACGAGAAAAAACTCGTTAGATTTCAAGAAAAAAGTCGAGATAAAATGTTGAGAATAAACTCGTTAAATTACGAGAAAAAACTCGTTAGATTTCAAGAAAAAAGTCGAGATAAAATGTTGAGAATAAACTCCTTAAATTACGAGAAAAAACTCGTTAGATTTCAAGAAAAAAGTCGAGATAAAATGTTGAGAATAAACTTGTTAAATTATGAGAAAAAAACTTGTTCAATTTCGAGAAAAAAGTCGAAATAAAATGTTGAGAAAGTCATTAAATTATGAGAAAAAAGTCATTAGATTACGAGAACAAATTCGTTAAATTATGAGAAAAAAAGTCGTTAAATTTCGAGAAAAAAAGTTGAGATAAAATGTTGAGAATAAACTCATTAAATTATGAGAAAAAAGTTGTTAAATTACGAGAACAAATTTGTTAAATTACGAATTTGTTCTCATAATTTAACGACTTTTTTCTCGTAATTTAATGACTTTATTCTCGAGATGGTTTTATTTTTTATTATTGCTTGGCCCTAATCCTCTTCCGTATTAAACTGATCAAAAGTGACAGTAAAGACATTTATATAATGTTACAAAAGATTTTTTTTTGCTGTTCTTTTGAACTTTCTATTCATCAGAGAATCTTGAAAAAAATGGTATCACGTTTTCCGCAAAAATATGAAGCAGCACAACTGCTTTCAACATTGATGATAATCAGAAATGCTTCTTGAGCATCAAATCATCATATTAGAATGATTTCTGAAGGATCATGTGACACTGAAGACTGGAGTAATGATGCTGAAAATTCAGCTTTGCTCACAGAAGTAAATTACTTTTTACAATATATACACATTGAAAACAGTTAAATATTTCACAATATTAGAGTTTTATTTTAGATAAAATAAATGCAGTCTTGGTGAGCATAAGAGACTTATTTCAAAAATAAAAAACTCACGCGTGAATGGTTGTGAATATTTTTGATTCGTCACTGGAGAAAGATGTTTTATGACATCTATAATAGGGTTGGACCGATAGACAATGCCATCGTTCATCGCCAATGCTGACAAACGGCGGACCACGGTCTGCATCCGGACCCCGGCATGTTTCCATCCAAAAAATGCGTGAAAACAGCGGTGCGGATCACACCACAAGCACTCAGGATCATTTGTGGTAATGATATTTCAGCGCTATATCCTCTAGTAGTTTCATCTAAAGCCAAACAAGCTTCATTCAAACCCCTCCAGCTCTGTGCGCGTTCTCTCTTTCTCAAGACGCGTTCCCTGGCATGGAGCAGAGCGAGTATTTTTAATTCATTCCAATAAATTAAATGGCCACACCCCGATGTCATCGTCCATCATGATGTTTCACTGTAGACATCGTCAGATGCCAATTTGGTAGACATCGCCCAACCCTAATCTATGATCAGGGGCTAATGAGCCATGATAACCAGCCAAACTTTGTCATTAATAAAATCATAAGAATAATAATAAAACAACAACAATAATGCTACTACTAATAATAAAACAGAGCCCTGGCCTGCATGTGAAGTAGTGAAAAACAACAGCCATATTCTATAATAGGGTTAGGTGAAAGGAAACTGAATCATCATGTTAGTAATGGTGATAAAAGTGAATAATAACAAAAAACTCTCATCTGAACTGAAATCAAGAGAGATATGACGTCAACATGTGGAAAATCTACACCGCTATGTTTATCTCTGCGATATCTAAAATTAGAATCAGGTGCACCAAACCAGATTAGAGCACTATTAGAGAGAAACTTGAGTTGTGTGGCTACATCACACCAAGATCAAAAAAGCTCTCTGACAAACGTCTGTTGATGCTTACCGGTCTAGGGAGCCTTTTGTAGTCAATCACTCCACTGTCTGAAATACCATCTACAAATACAGAACATTTCAAACTGCGGGCAATCTATCTAGGCCAGGACGTCCTCTAGTAAGTCTTGCAAGACTTGCCTCACTCAGTGTCAAAATACAGAGGTCCTCCATCCAAAAGAGACTGTACAACTCTGCCCTACATGAAAAGTCAGGAAGGAAGATGCCCCTGCTCTCGAAAAAGAATATAGATCCATGACTGCAGTAGAAGATCATGTCAAGGTGAATATCAGGACTTTTGGACCAATGTGCTCTCCATGGAAGAGACAAAAATAAGGCTGCTTGGCTGCACTGCCAACTGGAAATCAAATGCCTTTGACAAAAGTGTCTCTGAAGAGTGCTAAAGGAAGCTGTACAGTTTGGGGTTGGATTTCTGAAACTAGGCAAATTCATTATGCCGTTTCCTCATACCACCTTCACGCAATCCTAAGAAGAAAGGGGTTTACTATTACCCAAGGGTCTTTCTATATGTAAAAATATAGCTGCTTTAATAATTTAGGAAGGAAATCTTATATCCTGGAAGAGAATTATTGACTTTGGGGGTTCTTGGTATCAAACAGTTTTAAAAAATGCTGATCAATGGACAGCTCCTGCAAGCAGAAACCGTGAATAAATAGTTTCACTACTGAAACATTTCTCAGTTCTTTGATTCGTTTTTACCTGGTGTTGCTTCAGCCTGAGAGCGTCTCCACTAGCCTCAACTACGGTAAGTTGTCAGAGGTGGGGAAAGGTGGAGTTTTGACATGCCCTAACATTTGTGCTTTTTTCAGTTGTTCATAAACATATTAATGGAAAAAGTGTCATTACACTGTATTCAGCACAAACTAGGCTACAATAATATGTGAGGAACATGTATGTACATGTTTGTGATTTTGAAGGGATAACGTTTATGCGTGGTTATTGAAAAAACAAAAAACTTAAGTCACTGAAATAAAGCCAAAAAATATATATTAAATCTGTGTTCACAAGACTTCTGGGTATTGGAGGTTGTAGACTAGAGTTTTTGCTTCAAAATGAGGTAAAAATTATGCTGCCTGCTTGTTCATATAAAACAATAGAGAGATTTAAATTTTCTAAAACATCTTTGGTCAAGAAACACAGTATGCGTGGAGGCGTGAATCATCATGAATAATGGGTGATTCTCACCTGAGAAGACAAAATAATCGCATAAAGAGCTCTAATGACCTGCATAAATAATGAGGCCTTTCAGACAGGTAGGCTGTGAAAAAACCCTATGTGATCATGATTCAAATCTCATCATGGTGTAAATCAAACATACAGAAAAAACAGCAACACTGTGAAATATTAATATTAAGTTCAATTTTTTTGTGATTAGTATTCACTAAGTTACAGTTCATTTTCTGAGAACTATCAGATTGGACTTTGTTCAGAGGGAGACGAGAGATCACGCATCATGTTAGTTTTCTTTATTTTGCAAAAAGCACAACATTTTGTTTTTACTCTGAGTGTACACAAATAAAAGAAGATATTCCACAGATTAAAATGGTGTATAGCTCTTAATTGTATGTGAAACATTGACGGAGTATTTTGAGTCTCTTTCACACTGGTAAGAAAAAAAACACGGTGGTATCGCCGGCGTGACCGCCGACCCGAGGGAGTTAAAGGGAAAGTCAACATGTCCATAGATTATGGACTTCTGAAGCAGCAAAACAAGCGGATATACTGAGGGTATACGCAAATAGTGAAAATCGTTATACGCAAACAACCCTGGGGGAAAAGTGAGCATATGACAAATATGTGCACATGGCCCCGATTACATCACTGATCTTCACCAGTGTTGGGGAAAGTTATTTTTAAAAAGTAGTGCATTACAATATTGCATTACTCCCTGAAAAGTAACTAAATGCATTACTTTTTTTTATGGAAAAACAAATACTGCATCAATACTGAGTTGGCGTTCGGACGTAAACACGGAAGCTCTGCACTGTGATCACTGCACCAACAGCGGAGACTGAGAGGGAAAAGGAAAAAATGTTGAATAAAGACATTATTTTTGTTTTGTTTTTGCACACAAAAACTATTCTAAAGCTTCATAGCATTAAGGTTTAACCACTGTTGTCACGTTGACTATTTTAACATTGTCTTAACTACTACTCTGGACCTTGAATGTGGTAATTATGTTGCTTTCTATGGGAGACAATAAACCTCTCTATCTTAATTTGTGTTCTGAAGATGAACGAAGGTCTTACGGGTGTGGAACGACATGAGGGTGAGTAATTAATGACAGAAGTTTCATTTTTGGGTGAACTAACCCTTTAAGTAATTTTTGCTTATTCGTATGGTTGAATTGGTTCATCAAAGGTCAGCAGCAAAGACTTGGTAAATAAAGTGAGTTTAAATTCATAAAGTATATTTGTGTTATTTAACATTTCATTATTGCAGATTTGTGTAATATTCTGTTTTTATTCATTGAGTTTTACTGTTTTTATTCATTTTGTGGAATACTGTTTACACACAATGCCTCTGCTCATACGATTTCTAAGTGCAGATTTCAATGAATTGGAAAAGTAACTTGTGTTACTTATTTGAAAAAGTAACTGCCTTTGGGGCCAGTTGTGGCCTAATGGTTAAAGAGTCAGAATTGTAACCCGAAGGTTTGCTCTCTTCCACTCTCATTACCCACAACTGAGGTGACCCTGAGCAAGGCATCTGACCCCCAATCACCCCCCGGGAGCCGCAGCAAACAACAACAATAACTGCCCACTGCTCCGGGTGTGTTCAACACTGACTGCTGTGTGTGTGTGCACTTGGCCATGTCAAGTCACTTTCACTTTGTTGTAAATTTAAAAGTAATGCGTTACTTTAATCGAATCATTAATTGAAAAAGTAACTTGATTATGTAACTTAGGTTACTTGTAATGCATTACCCTCAACACTGATCCTCCCTATGCACAATGTTAAGTCTGGAGTGTGAGAAACCTGAATCAGAGTGCTAGCCCATCTCTCTAAACAGTTTAAGAGTAATGTCAGATGGTTCTGTGTTAGGTGGGATGGACGTGGCCCTCTGTTAAGGTCTTTAATGTGCCTCACGGCAGCAGGTGCAGGTCTGAACATGCTCTGGCACTGAGGTAATAGGTACTGGACTGATGAATTATGAAACCTGCTCTCGGCTGGCACTCAGCACATTAAGCAGACTGAGAAATTACAGGCCTGTTCTCCAGGAAAAGCAGCCTGTTAACAAATTAGAGCTGGAAAAGATATTTATTCATGGCACCCATAAGACAGATGATCCACACAAACAAACGGTCTCTCCAGATAAAGAAAATGACAGGTTTGTTTA
Source organism: Ancherythroculter nigrocauda (assembly GCA_036281575.1). Classification (NCBI taxonomy): domain Eukaryota; kingdom Metazoa; phylum Chordata; class Actinopteri; order Cypriniformes; family Xenocyprididae; genus Ancherythroculter; species Ancherythroculter nigrocauda. Next base: position 36,226,330 of record VTFQ01000023.1, read on the forward strand.
GAAACTGACCTAGTTTAATCAAAGGTAGACTGATCAAATACACACAGTTTCCCACCGCGGGATCCTCAATACATCAGGATCGTCTTTAGATTGAGGAAAGGTAGAGGAATATCCGAGGGCAGTAATGCTTAACAGAGATTATTTACATTTGTTCTCAGAGCAAAGCCCAGGAAGGATTTTCTCAAGCCTAAGGAATAATAGATGTGGGGAAAACACCCATGTTTTCTTGTCTCAGCTCTGTTAACAACTACTCCAGAAGAAAAAAAAACAACTTTAGAGACTCTAGCATGGAGTAGTCTTTTAATTGAGAAGATATACAGTACCTTTTAAATAGATACGCTTGGCTAAAAAGGGACAGAAAATTGGAATGGGTATTTCCTTGCTCTTTTAAGTATCTCGATATATTTTCTAAGCTGGCATCTTTAGATTAAAATGTAAAAATGTTATTAATCTAATTAATTACATGATGTAGTGATTAATTAATCTAATTAATCACCAATTAATCACACATCAAATTTGGCAGAGAATTTATCCCCAAAAGATAGACATTATTATGTTAAATGAGAAAAGCATCAATTAGACATTACAAAAAGAAATGTTTTATTTGATTCAACATTCAGCTTTTAGGCTACAACCTTGAGGCCATGAGGGCGAGTAAATGATGACAGAATTTTCATTTTTGGGTGAATTATAACTTTAATGTTTTTTTTTTTTTTTTTATTAATATGGATATATGAAATTAATATTTTTAAATGAAATGATACTTTAAAACTGCCAGAAGGTGGCAGTAAATGTCTAAAAGAGTAAGTCAGTAAGTCATTCATTCTCTTTATGAATGGGCCATTGAATCATTGCTTCACCCAATTGATTTGCTCAAAACGCAGATTCATTCAGAAACTAAACTGCTGTGTGTTGCTTGGAGATGCACAACAGTTCTGCTCTGGCTTATAGGTAATATTTTCATTGGCAAAATTGAGCAAAAACAAACAATATTGTCTCTAAAATAACACAATATATTCACTTTAGTGGAGTGTATAAATCAGTATCACATTTGCACTCATGCAATTCGGGATAAACTTGTGTGATATTGCTTAACTATACCATATGATGTGTTTAGTGTAGTGATTCTGCTGAATATCTAACAGTGACCATCTTCTCAAATTATGCAAGAGAAATAGAAAAACAACCAAACAAAATTTATGGCGAAAAGCAAGAACAGCTTTTCAATTATTTATTGCAGGATTATTTTGAACACTTTAAATATTGATGCTGTACTGGAATGCATGCTGGATATTCCACTAATAATATGCAATACTTCTAAAACCTAGATTTGCTTTCGGCAGCTGCATTAAAAGGCAGGCATCAATCAAAAGAGCAAGAGAGTCAAAAAAATCAGGCTGGCATTTAACAGCGGAGAGCTGCTGGCGACTGCTGCCTGGTGGAGGGGAGAGGTCTGCCGCGCTCTCTGCCTTCCTCTGCAAACGTCCCCCTCAGCAGCAACGCTGAAGAATGACACAGTTAGACCCCATGAGGCATGTTGGCTATTCTCAAATGAGGCATGCAAACCATCTCCCAGTGGAATATGTCAGCATGTCTTTGTGGGAAATCTGCAATTGAAGATCTGCCGCTTCACACTGCAATTCACCCCTGACGCTGGCAGGATTTCACTTTACCCTGCTAAACCTAGAGCAGTGCATTAACAAACAGATTTTAGCCTGAATAACAAACTTTTTCCTAATTTCTCTGAAATTGGGAAGGGTTCTAACAGCCACAGCTGTCTCCAAACAGCACCAGATGTGAATAAAGGAGTGTTCAAACACAACACGTTCCTTACACCACAAAGTCAAACAATGCCTTCAGAACTGTTAAACTGAATGTGTAATAAAAGTTAAAACCCACATGTTACATTAAAACTCTGGAAAGTGGTGTGAAAAGTATATTAAAGGGCCTTGATGAAAAGGAGTGAGAATGCCAAACAAAAGCTAAATATTAGGGATGCACGATATATCGGCCACCATATCGGTATTGGAAAAAAGGAAAAGCGCAAGTCTGTCATATAGGCTATATAATATTATAATGAGAACATTATAACTGTGTGTTTGGCTTTTAATGGTGAGACGCTTTTGTAATCAGGCTCAAAAATTATATAAAAATTTTGATTTAGATTTATCGGCAAATATATCAGTTATCGGCTTTCAAATATAAAGAATTATCGGTTATCGGCCAAAATGTTCATATTGGTGCATCCCTACTAAATATGAATAAAGGGTTGTACTGACTGTAAATATTCTGCTATATCAAGTACTTTTGAGACTGTACTAAATATCTACATTTTGGACTGAATAACAGTTATCTGCTAAATCTAAATACTCAGACAGTAAATCATTTCAGATGAATTCTATTCAGACATTCAGAAAAACAGTCCACTCATTTCAGCAGCAAAGGACATTGATTCCCCCATGACTACTGCAGGCTAGTGGTTATTGACTGACAACTCTGAAACAGGAGCTGTAGGTTGCATATCAAACAGCCCATAAATTGACAGGTCAAGATCAGTGAGTAATGGCTAAAGCATGAGTTCCCAAGTCTAAAACTCATACAGCTGGAGCATGTTGCAAAGAACATTTGTATTTAGCAAGAAGCAAGCAGTCGATTACCTATCACAGGTATCACAGGCTGGATTCTGTTTTTACTTCTTTCATAGCTTCACTTAGTGTTGTCACGATACCAAAGTTTTGACTTCGATACGATACCCAACTTCAGTATCACGATACCGATACTTAAACGATACTATGGCAAAAACCTAAAACAGTAGGAAAAGTAAATAAATAACATATGACAGAACTTCTTTCTTCACCAGTGTGCAGCTGAAAATTCTGGATTTGAGCTTCATTGCCATGAAGTTACAGAGTTAGATTTAATATAATTTTTAAAGTTTATTATTTTTATGCTCAAGAAAATTGCAATTTATATGATTTATATGATTATATTAAATTTCTTTGAGTCATTTTACTTGATTTAGAAGATTTAAAATTGTTTGATTAACATTAATGACAGACAGGTAGGCCTATTTAATTGGGCTGCTGAATGCATGGACATAACTGACAAATATCCAGTTATTACCCACCTGTTTACGTCCACTTAAGCCATAACCGACTGTATTCACGCTAGATACTCCACACGATGGACATTTAGACATCTGTGTGCACGTGTATTTGACTATTCAGGCGCGAGGAGAACTGATCGCGCGCGCGACAGAGAGAGAGAGGGAGCGCACGCGAGAGAGCGCTTCTGTTGTGTGTCATTCAGCGCAATTCCGCCTATCCCTCCTTCACTAACTGCACGTAAATAACGAATTGTGTGATTGGAATTAGAGCTATAATGTAATTAGAGCAATGTTATTAAAGCATAAATTGGTTTAATATAACTGTATATTCCCTTCACATATTTATGTTTTTTTTTCAATTAATTTTATTTTAGCAACCAGATATCACTTATTAGACTCAATAATACACCTCTTTGCGGATGTCTGCTTGCATTAGTAATATAAATAACACTCATTTAATTTTTGAGAGCATAAACATAACGCTGGTATCACATTCACTAACCTGTCGCTCTTTAAATTCTTTGTACAAATCGGGATGTTTGTCGACAAGATGCTTTTGACTCCCTTCGCTTGCGTTATTTTGTAACATCTTTTGCAGACGGGCTTTGTGGTGTCCGTGGGCTTGCCCTGACTGTCGGCAATGTAAGCAAAATAATGCCATATTTTGCTTTGTGCATCTGCTTTCTCAACAATTTGTGGACGGTCTGCAAGAGCACCTGTATATGCAACCATATCTCTCGTTTCGTCACCATAAAAGCCGTTGCGCAGTTGAGAGGAATAAACACGCACTCAATGTGCCTTAGAAGCAGCGCGCTGCACGCACACTGCCCCCTGCTGTCGCACATTAGGAAATACAGCTGGCACTCAAAGTACCGGTACTAATAAAATGAAGAACCGTACCGTTTCTAAAAGCAGGGTATCGCGATACCTTTCTAGTACCGGTATATCGTGCAACACTAGCTTCACTGTAACAAAAGTTATGCTTATCTGAAGTCGGCTGATCGCTCTGATTTTCGGTAACGGAATTTTGAGAAAAACAGGTTTAAAGAACTGTCACCACCTTTTTTTCGCATAAATGCACAATCCAAACATAAATGGTTGTAATTCAAGAATGCTTTGGAATATAGACCTAAGGTTGGTCTTGTTTTAAAGAAGACACTTGTCAGATTATTGTAAAAGTGAAATTAAAAAAAGTTATAGAAGTTTAAGTTTATGAAAATGTAAAATATAATTGTTTATATTTTATTATAATATATTACAAAGCATGTTTTACTCTTAAACTGCAAGAAAATCAAAATCGGCAAAAATGTCAACATTGCAAATTTTAGGTTGAAATATTTCAAAAATGAGCTTTTAGTAAGATTTTGTTTGGACGCAGTACCAAACCTTTTCACTAGATGACACCCAAGCTCCATATCTGACCATTTAAGGGCACATCCATTTATTTGAGTGATCTGAACCATATATTTCCATATTTTCATACATTTTATGAAGTAGACATCCTATTCAGAAGTAGTATGGGCAGTTTGGTGGTATTTTATTTGAATTCAACCTCTTATAAACAGAATGAGAATGTGTTCATTATAGCTCCGTTGTTCTCTTGTGCTCCGCCTTCCCATGATAACATTGTATTAGAAAAAAACAATCTTTGCGTACTGTAGTTTATATAGGACTGGCGGGAATTTTGCATTAATACACCTTCATTCTACATGTTATGTGGTTTATTTTGATAGCTGAACTCTATTTGTAGTGTTAAGAGAGGTAAAGCTATGGCTGTTTTTATTTATTTATTTATTTATTTTACCTCCGCTGGGTGTGTTCTTAAACAGTAACATTAGAGAAAGACAGCCTTGCCACTATAAATCGCTATTTTTCTGCACTTAACAGGCGAATTTTGCTAAGATATTTTCAGAGATGATAGGCAAGATGTTATAGAATGATGATTTAAAGAAACCCCAAAAAATGACATTCAACCTATTTTTGACTTTACTGAAAACGTTCCATCGCGACATCCGACGGGTTTTCCCAGATCGCATCACATATGGACTCTGCAATGCAATATATAAAATGAGAAAAGAAATATGCAATGCAATGAAACTCATTGACTATAATCTACAAAGCTATGTACAATGCAAGAGCCAAGATTTTGGGAAATGCTGATCTGGAGAATCAGATTGAAGACAGTCTTGGTCACTTCCTTTCAAATAATGATGGATGGATGGATGGAGATAGATAGATAGATAGATAGATAGATAGATAGAGACTGTTATGTGGGAGAAAATGTAAATGTGACTTTAAATCATAGACATAAAAGAGCCAGAGCTCAGCTGGAGACTGTTCCAATTAGCTGTCTTTCCTGATGATATTGATCATAATACGAGCTCCCCATGAATCCTGTGGAGCTGCACAAGTATTATGTATCACAGAGCAGACCCACATTCCCTGCCTAAGGAGAGTGGAAATATAGAGCGGCATAAAAATATGCTGCGGTTAAGGCCTGTGGACCCCCCCGAAAGAGCAATAACACATATCTCTTTGATGCATTCATAGCAGAAGTCTTATTTATACAGATGAATGAAGAGTCAAGAGCAGCTACACTTGACTCAGCCCAGAGGTCCCCATGAGGTGAGATCTTCAACAGCAGAAGCTGAGAAAAATGCTAAATAATAAACTCTTAGAATAACAATATGGAGGAAAATGTTTACAAAGGCACAGGAGACTCTTGTACACAAACGCAAGGAAAGTGAGCTGAGCCAAAGAGTGAGATTGTGCAGACTGCATTCCTGTGAATGGAGAGTCAACAGAAGTGGGAAAGTTTACATGCTCTGCTGTAACGCAATCAGGCAACATCGGTAGGAATTACGAAACACCTTCTTATGACTTACAAGAGCACAGCCATCTCGGAATACCAACATCTCCAATTCCGCAATCCTAACCCGTGTAGCTCAAAATGGTGCTGCGTGTTGACACGGTCCGCGGCATGAGGGGATTGAAGCTACTATTCCTCCACTCGAGAACAGCTGGTCAGGGATGCTGAATAATTAATCACAGTAAAGTGCAAGCCAGAGTGTAGCCAAGTAAAAACACACAGTACTGTGTACTCATCCAGAATACATTGTTCTTAGAAGGGCTGAGTGATAAATTGAATATTCACTAGGAGTGTGCAATTTTTTGTGTAATTTAAAAAAAAATTAGATTTGTCAATAATAATTAGATGATATTTTGCTGAGTGTGTTTGCGAGCTGGTTTAGGCCTGTCATGAACAGCTGACTCCTGAAGAAAGTCTTATACACCTAGGATGGCTTGGGGGCGATTAAAGCTTGGGGTAATTTTCATTTTAAAGTGAACTAATCCTTTAATTGATTTCCAGGGGCATAGTTTACCTTTATAAGGGCTTTTTTTTTTACCTTACTAGATGTACTAGTATGCATAATCTTTTATGTCACATTCTTACATTTGATCAATACATTTAATTAATATATTAAAGGGATAGTTCACCCAAAAATTAAAATTTGATGTTTATCTGCTTACCCCCAGCGCATCCAAGATGTAGATGACTTTGTTTCTTTAGTAGAACACAAATGATGATTTTTAACTGCAACCGTTGCGGTCTGTCAGTCAAATAATGCGAGTGAATGGGAACACAATTTATAAGAGTAAAAAAAACAATGCATCGCATCAATGAGTGTGGGACATCACGTCGGCTGTCAGAGCGTGATCAGACCTTACTAAGCGAGTGCTGAACGCAGTTGGACATAGTGGTGTATTAGAGGTAAAAAATGATATAAATACTGTTCAGTTTCTCGCACAAACCGATTGTTTCGTGTCTTAGGACATCAATGTGTTGTCACGAGCCGCAGGGTTTAATTTGGATTTGTCTGTGCAAGTTTTATTGACTCTTATAGATGGAGTTCCCATTTACTCGCATTATTTGACTGACAGACGGCAACGGTTGGAGTTAAAAATCATCATTTGTGTTTTAGTGAAGAAACAAAGACACCTACATCTTGGATGCCCTGGGGGTAAGCAGATAAACATCAAATTTTCATTTTTGGGTGAACTATCCCTTTAATACACTATAGGGCTGTTTTCAGTTACATGAAACAAAAGCCATCTTACCTCTACAAAAGTGGCACATAAACAACATCTGAATATAACTTTGATACCAAGTCGGTACTAAAATTTAAAAAAATGAGATGTTTTGAGTGCTGTTGAGCAAATTCGTAAACACCTCTGATTGGCCTTTGTGTTCACGTGCTCATCAGATATGTCTGTGATTGGCTACAATGATCAATGCACGGGACCGTTTGAAAGCACACGGAAGTGTTTGAATTTGAAAGTGAGAGTGCATAAAAGCACGACCGGTGCACTGATAGACGCCTGCTTTCAAACGCTCCAGTTTGTATCTGTGTAAGCGTTTGGTGGAGAGTGTCAATGATGTCTATTTTTACAACATGTTTTTGAAGCATTGATCATTGTAGCCAATCACAGACATGCAGTATCTGATGAACACAATGGCCAATCAGAGGTGTTTACGGATTCGCATAACAGCACTCAAAGTGTCACACTTGGTACCGAAGTCGGTACTTTTGACAACACTAATCTGAAATGGCATTTAGATACATTTAAAAATGCATAAATACTAGGCTGCTTCAAGATAAACATTTTAAAAATACATTTTTAAATAATGAAATATGAAATTGTTTTTAAAATGAAATGACATTTTAAAATCTGAAACTAAAACTGCTAGTAGATGGTGTAAAGTCCCAGTCATTAAATCATTCATTTAAAGTTTTTTTGTTTCGCAAAAATGGCTGATTCATTCAAAAAGGAAGCAAGTGACTATATTTATAAATGGATTATTGAATCATTCACTGTGAATGATTCAATGATTAGTTAAAAAAACAAACAGATTCATTCAGTAACGAAACACCGCTGTGTGTTGCTTTGGCTTAGTTTGGAACTATGGCATTCTAACTAATTGGTTAATTGGCAAAATTTGCTGTTTGGTTAAAAAAAAACTAATAAATTTAAATGAACTGTAAATAAAATCACTCTTTCAAATAATTTCAGAACAAATGGTTACATATTAAAGGTATAATTTCTTTAGCTTTAGCACAGACCTTGTAGTTGCTAAATAAAAGTGTGCTCTGGATTTTAAAAGAGACACACTTTCACACTTTCTCTCTGTTGATAATGCCATCAGCTGTGCGTAATGGAGGCGGGATTGATTAGACGGTTGGCTGAATGGACTACTCAGTGTCACATTCATAAATGTATTACTCCACACAACTTGCTGAGGCAGCAAAGTACAGGAATGGAGTGGAGTTTGTGGAGAGTTTTAGTTTTGGAGACTGTTAGGATGTTGGAGGCAACAGCTGCTCCCACTGTGTGATTAATGAGGTAAGACTCGAGGCAGACAGTACTGCCTCTTCCCTCTACCTCCAATCAAAATACAGCCTGAGCCAATGCCTACTGAACATAGCGGGTCATAATAACATAATGCAGACCCAGTTTCACCCCATAGCAAGGTGGGAAGGACGGGTCAGCAAAAAGCTACAGATCAACTCCTGCATACTGTATGTTCTTTCCAAAGGAATCAATGGTTATCAAGAAAAGAAAATGGGATGAGAGAAATATCTATACGCATATGTGGCAGAAGTGACCCGCTGTGACGCCCTGATTCAAGGCCTTCATCTGTATTCTTCAAGTCTCTGCCAGGCAGGAAGCGAGGGGAGGCAAAAAGGCTCCCAGAATTCCCCACGGCGGGACTGATTAGAATAAAAGACCCACAGTACTGGCGGAACGAGCTCCTGGGAGCCAGGACACATTAACAGCACTAAGAGCCGTTTCATTCCAGCTCATTGCATGGCTCACAGATCAAGGCTCCATAGTCTTTCTGACATAAAACCGCCATCAGCATTTCTCTCCTCCAAACGCCAGTCTATAAACCGCTAGGCAAACTCCATAATTTGCTCTTGGGTGGTGATCTCGCAAATGGGAGCCTGAGACGTTTGCGTGGCGGCGACGTGCAAATGAAATTTGATAGGAAAATAGTGTAGGTGGCTAGAGCATCCCTACGGCCCACTTCATTTGAAACATGCGCCTATAGCGGGGTACACCCGCGCATATATCTCTGCGACTGAGCTGCTGTGAATATGACTTTAAATAAGATGAAGGAGGTGATTTACGAAACTCCACAGAGAATCGATTCTGAAACCCAAGGAGAAAAAGACACATGCCAGTATATACTGCAACTGGTGTGTTTACTGATAAATGCAACCCATCATTCTGAATGATATTGGAGAAAGAACAAAAATTAGATGTTTGCCGCCTGTCGGATGACCCTCCAGTGTTTTCATTTCACTGTAATGAAAATCCATCCATCTTGCAGTTGCATTTCATTCTAATCTCCGTAGGAATTAAATAGATGCTTCAATGGCATTTTTGGACTCCTCACCTTTTGCGTTCCAACTAATAAACGATGCGGTGCAGAAGAGAAATGAATTCTGAAATGAGCGTTGTGGATGTGTGGGTTTAAGTGACTCATGCGCACCAGCTGAGATGTTCTGCGTCTCCATCCAGCTGGCGTAACGCAGCCTCTGCTCCGAGCGTCACACAGCCATTCCTTCGCATTGTGCTGCTGACTAACCAATGAGATGAAAAAGCCCTGAAACTAATTGGCCACTCTGACGGCACTGTGGGAATGTGTTTGAAGTTTTCACACTGGTACTTTCACACTCTTGCTGACTCAGTTGAGCGCTCTGCTTCTGATCAGGGAGAGAGGCCCACAGGATGCATCAGGCTCAGGCTCTGGTTTATACTGCAGCAGTGGGAGGTAGACTAGCAAACATCCATCAAATTAAACCTTTATATCTTTTGCACTGTAAATCTAAAGTCTGGTCCATGCTGTAGCTTATTTAATTCCAAGGTAGGAAACTTGGAATAGGTCTGTTTGACCGGCACATAATACAGCCCCCACAGTTCAATTTTTAGGATGATTATTGGATGAATGCAACTGAAATCCATGACACAAAAAATAACAGACTGGTGTGAAAAGAAAGTGTCAACTGATTCAAATAAATGACAGTGCAGTTTCCATGGCAGTGCCCGTCAGTGTTGGTAACTAAATCTATATATATAAAAAAAACTAACTATATAAAAAAATGATAACTGAAATAAAGCTGAAAAAGATCTATTAGATGAAAAACTTAATTGAAATGAAAATTAGAAACATTCATTCGGCAACTAAAGACATAAGTTTGACTAAAACTGTAATAATAATAATAATAAAGCTAAATAGAAACATTAAAATAATAATAATGATGATAATGCAAAAGCACATGACAAAATTACTACAACTACAATTAAAGCGAAAACTGAAAATATAAAAATAAAAGGTCATGTAAATGTCAATAAATTAAACTAAAGTGCGATCCAACTTACTATAGCGGTGCTAACTTTACCATGGTATTTCTGTGTGTGTGTGAAGCTTCACAAACAAATACAACAATAGTTTTTCAGTGTAACCTTGTAATTACTACTACTTAACTACTACCAACTACTTGGACATTGTGAAAACACTTACTTATTGACTTTTTTTTTTTTTTCTCGGCAGACTTTCACACTTTTGCAGAGATATAGTCATGAAATAGTCTGTACTTATGGTTCAAGTCATGTCGAAAAGATTGTATTTACGAGTTGAACGCACATAATTGCCACCACAAAGTCGTAAAGGATTTTCTTTAAGCCCCGATTTGTACGAGTTGGGGGCGTGTCAGTGAGAAACATGGCGGTATAACACAATATTTAGCTGTGACATTGTCAGGCTTTTTTATTTATAATAAAATAAGCTAATTCCCTGCACAAAATATAATAGCATTGTAATAATATGTAACTAAAGTTTACAGTGGCTTCATAATTTAATTAAAAACATAAAAAATCAAATTTCAAAAACCTTGCTGTATATTTGTGTAGTAAATGAAGAGAAGGTACACCGCAATCTTGCTATGACGAAAGTGACTTAAAGATGCTCTAGAACTTCTTTTTAAAAGAAGTAATATAAGTCTAAGGTGTCCCCTGAATGTGTCTGTGAAGTTTCAGCTCAAAATACCACATAGATTTTTTTAAATTAATTTTTTTAACTGCCTATTTTGGGGCATCATTAACTATGCACCGATATATAGGTTGCGGCCCCTTTAATTCTCGTGCTCCCACTTGCCTTGGACAGCATAAACAAAGTTCACACAGCTAATATAACCCTCAAAATGGATCTTTACAAGATGTTCGTCATGCATACTGCATGCATACATCGGATCATGTGAGTATAGTATTTATTTGGATGTTTACATTTGATTCTGAATGAGTTTGAGGCTATGCTGCGTGGCTAAAGCTAACATTACACACTGTTGGAGAGATTTATAAAGAATGAAGTTGTGTTTATGAAATGAAGACTGCAAGTGTTTAATAATGAAAATAGCGAAAGCTCTTGTCTCCGTGAATACAGTAATAAACGATGGTAACTTTAACCACATTTAACAGTACATTAGCAACATGCTAACGAAACATTTAGAAAGACAATTCACAAATATCACTAAAAATATCATGATATCATGGATCATGTCAGTTATTATCGCTCCATCTGCCATTTTTCGCTATTGTTCTTGCTTGCTTACCTAGTCTGATGATTCAGCTGTGCACAGATCCAGACGTTAATACTGGCTGCTCTTGTGTAATGCCTTGAACATGAGCTGGCATATGCAAATATTGGGGTCATACATATTAATGATCTCGACTGTTACGTAACAGTCAGTGTTATGTTGAGATTCGCCTGTTCTTCAGAGGTCTTTTAAACAAATGAGATTTATATAAGAAGGAGGGAACAATGGAGTGTATGTCATTTCCATGTACTGAACTCTTGTTATTTGAATATGCAAAGGTAAATTCAATTATTAATTCTAGGGCACCTTTAAACACGAACTTCCCAGGAGGACTTGAACGCATAATTATTACTTTTGGATGGATGGAAATTTTAAACATATCCTGGTCATTTTCTGCTACTGTCTTCATGTTTCTGTACCAGTTTTATTTGAGCATTTATGTACTATTATAATATTCTCACTATTAACTAACAATTAACTACAACTTTTGCCAAAATAAACTTCTAATTACTGCTAATTAATAGTTAGTAAGGTAGTTGTTAAGGGATGTAGATCATGTGTAGGGAATATGATCATGCAGAATAAGGCATTAATATGTGCTTTATAAGTACTAATAAACACCTAATATCCTAGTAATATACATGCTAATAAGCAACTAGTTAATAGTGAGAATTGGACCCTAAACTAAAGTGTTACCGTAAGTTGATAACTCAAGCTTACCTGACATGATAGGTTGGCCAGTCATGCTCATGGGGGCCATTCCAAGGTTGTTCATGGCAGTAGCCCAAGCATTAGGGTCCGACATGGGCATCGCTAAAGAGTTGGAGTCCATGGCAATATTTCGGAGCCCCTCTGAAATAGAGAGAGAGAGAAATATCTGGGTTTATATTTAAAAGTGTTTGTGTTTTTATTAAAATGTTGAAGAGGAATACTTTTGAACTTTTGATACTGCAACATTCTTAAAAAGATGTAAACATATTGGTGGGGAAACACAGAGACCCTTTTTCAATGGAACAATCTTTCACTAACAGTTTAGAAAACATGCAGTTTGATTCACTGGACACATTCAGGATTAAATGTGTTGTCTTGTATTGTGTACATATGTAATATATGGGTTTTAAAAGTCTGAGCTGAGGACTGGAACTTAATAAAATGTTTGAGCTGAGAGAGGCGAGATGTAATGTGTTCGTCGGTTTAACATATAAAACATATTTTATTAAGATAAATTGGGAACCAAAGTTCTTCTGAAAACTAATTTATGTACTATTAACACAGCAGAGGTGCCAATGTGCTTTAGCACATCATCACTTCAGAGAAAACAGACTGCCATAATAACTGCTGCCAGAGGTCTGATAAACTTCAGCATCGCCCACCGAAAGAGTGAACGGCATAAACACAGAAATAGAGTTCAGAAAGTTCCCATATCTGAAGAGTGACCACATGGGCTTCCAGTGTGTGAGAGAACATGTGGTTCCTGCATGGAGTGGGTGGCAGTCACGTGGATGTGAGGAGATCATTTCTACCAACTATTGAGAAAATGTCTTTGTGGTTGGTCAGGGAATTATTATACAGAGTTAATGGAAAACAGCAGCGATAATTAGTTCTCCGGTTCTCCAGAGGGGTATTAAAGGGGGTTTTGGTCAAACATCTAAAAACAGCACATTTATTTAGAACAGAACATAAAAAATGACTTTCCCGACCCTTCTCACAAGGGTTTACGGTATCTTTTAACATTTAAATAACATCGTGTCTGAATTAGCATAATTATATGTCAACAACTCAGAGATTCTGCTTTCAGCTGTTCACGTACATGCACTCAGAAATGATTAGTCTCTATGGCAACACTATTGATCCATGTGCGGCTTTGTTGTTGATAATTAATTTCTATTTATTCGCATCTATACTATTTTGCAAAACACTGTGGAAAAAAGTGAAGATAGAAACATAGGTAGCATTGACTGAAATAAAATGACATTTCGAGAACTGGAACAACTACCTTTAAATGTTGAAGGGCTGCAGGTTTTACTTTAAACTTGCATGAGATTGACAAAGATGTGAATGTTTTTTTCTTTACCAGTAATACCATAGTAATTCTGACATGACATGAGAGTGAAATCAAAGTCATGTTTCACTGATACCATCCTGGTATTGGATTCAACAAGCAGCAGACATTATGCTCTGATGCTTAAGAAAGTGTGTTGTTCAGGGCTTATCTCTCAGATGTCTTCCTCTCAGTCATCCAAACAGAAGTCCAACATTTTCAGTGAAAACAGCTGTTTAATCATCTGTATCAGCTGTGTTTACATGGACCCTAATAATCCGATTATAATTGGACTAGTAGCACAGTCCGAATACAAAATGTCACATGTAACCATGACAATCGGGATGAATCCGACTAAAATTTCATTCAGATTATAAGGGGTGGTTTAAACCTGACATGTAAACACTCGATCGGATTGAAAACCTGAGAGGAGAGCACTGCACACTTACAATGACGTATAAATGGCGTTCTCAGAGATGGTCTTATTATTGATTTTATTGTTGTTGATGGTCTTATTATTATAACCAATCATATTACAGCCTTGACGTCATTGAATTTTGTTCAGAGTTGTACGACAGACCCTTAAACTGGATCATACCGGTTGCGCAATTCCCCCTTTGCAGAGAGTTTGATTGACAGGGGATCTGACCAATCATAACACTGAATCCACCATTTTGTCCAACAAACAAACTAGACAGGAGAGTTAGTAGATTAACTCCCTGAGGTCTGAAAACGCGCCGGCGCGTTTTGCAGGATTTTTTTCACATTGCAGCAAAACAGACTTAAAATACTCCATCATTTCTTGTCATAGAGACACAGTTCCTAGTTCCTTTTCTTCTTTATATGAATTTGTGGCCTAAAGGTGTACAGAGCGCCCTCCGGCTGCAAGTATGAATTAAAAACACAGTATCCAGCACTCATAGTGATGACAATAAATATTACTTCTCAGTATAGAAAACTGACATAAATATATAAGAATCCATCAATATTTCTCCAAATGTGCATGCTTTTAAGCTAAAAGCCTATATGAAATGCCACAGAGGTAACATAATTGTTCAGACACTTTGCATCACAGAAATACATTATATTTTAAAGAATATAATAGAATACCATTCTTTTAAATTGTAATAATATTTCACAATATTGCTGTTTATGATGAGCTGAGACATTATTACAGAGGGTTTTTTCACAGCCTACCTGACTGAAAGGCCTCATTAATATGCAAGTCATTTCAGGTCATTATTATGTGATTATTTTGTCTTCTCAGGTGTAAATGGGCCATTATTCACGCAGATTCACGCCTCCACGCATACTGTGTTTCTTGACAAAAAGTGTCTTACAAAAACTAAATCAATATATTGTTTTATATGAAGGAGTAAGCAGCATAATTTTTTACATAATTCTGAAGCAAAAACTCTAGTCTACAACCTCCAATACCCAGAAGTCTTGTGAACACAGATTTAATATACTTTTTTTGGCCTTATTTCAGTGACTTAAGTTTTTTTGTTTTTTCAATAACCACGCATAAACATTATTCCTTCAAAAATACAAACATGTGCATACATGTTCCTCACATATTATGGTAGCCTAGTTTGTGCTGAATACAGTGTAATGACACTTTTGTCATTTATATGTTTATGAACAACTGAAAAAAGCACAAATGTCAGGGCATGTCAAAACTTCTCCAAGCCCCAAATCAGCCTCAGACTCCAGAGGGTTAAAGTCAGTGGACTTGAACTTGAAAAATGGTGTGTATTGACGTCTTTCCACTGTTGAAACACCATACCTTCTGATGTTCATTCACATTTATTTCATGCAAAAACTAGGATGAGTTGATTGGTTTACATGTCGCTTGAACTGAGGCGCTAGAGCGATCTGTCATGACTTATTAAAGAGGCACAAAATGGTATTTATTGTTTGAATTTCTTTTAAAAAATGACCAAATTTGATTCATGCTAAAAGTAACCTCCTCTGTCTTGCCTGTCAGCGTATTGTCAGTGTCCTCTTTGTATTTTTCACTGCATAAGAGCATGAAGTGTGGCGTGAGAGTGCCATGGCTTGTTGGACATAGCAACAGTAACTAAGGGGGGTGGGTCTTTCGAAGGGTCAATTGTCCTTATAAAACAGCTATTTTTTTTTTTTTTTTCCCCAGCGTAAACCCTAAAAATAGATCAATCTAAAACTAATTTTTAAAAGCAAACATGTTGAAGATTAGCTGATGGGCTGTCAATTTATTAAATGATAAGCCATTTCCTCACAAAAGCGACATCATTTTTGACATCCGTTCTCTGCGTACCGCAGCGTTAGCAAGCATTACGCTTTTTTAGCTAAGGTTGCAGGTTTGCCTTCAGGTGGCTTTGCTGTTGTTGTTGTTGAATATAGTGTAATAACTGACTATTGTGTTATTATAAAATTCTCCTTCTACTCATCGTCTGTGAAGTGGAGCAGGACAATGTCGTCCCAGCAGTCCTTTTTTGGACTCTCATCCATAGAAGCCTTGTTTTGGGTGCAGGAAGGGGCGTTTTTACACCCTGATAAATATAAGCAGCACGGCACAAAGCTTCATGCGCTCGTTGTCTCCTAATTAGGACCCGAAATAGATAAATATTAGATCTGCTGTTTAAAACAGAGAAAAGAAGCAGTGTAGGAGAATGCAAACAGCGGGATAACTATATTTGGGCAGTGTGCGCATTGAAGCTTGTGGAATATAAACACACACATCAACCTGATCACTTTATTTAGAGTTCATGTAAACACTATGTTTGGATTCATCAATCAGAATAAATTCATTCCACAAGAAACAAAAGGTGTCCATGTAAACGTAGCTAGTGTGAGCGGATTGGAGCGACAGGCAATTTCCTCCTGCTGAAAGCAGTCTGTAATCACTCCTTTCCAAATTCCAAATGCCGGACTTTCCATTTTCCGCTCCTCAATCACTCCTCACTCATTGGTTAAACAAACTTTACTCCAAAACTACTGTTCAAATGTTTTGTATGCTCACCAAGGGTGCATGTATTTGATCAATTCCATCTCTCATTCATTCTGAAAGCTAATATGCCATTAACATTTAATACATGCATTGTGGCCCATTAACATGCATGTAATGCTTGTGATGGAGCGGTACAGTGAGAGAACACGGATCGTGAGGCTTTCAAAAACAACGCTTGCTCCAGGCAAAAATCACAGAACTGTTTTCCCTGATCCCTGTCCAGTCCGCACCGCTCACACGCTCTGATCAGCAGGCCAGAGGAACATTACTAAAACCTGATCCGCAGTGTAAACACATGGAAATCAAAGCATGTAAGTGTTCAGGATTACTATGGATAATGCAATGCCTCAGAAGACTGAATCTGAAGCCCAAACTTTACTTTCTAATGAAAAGACGTAGGTTTTGTATACAAGCTGTGGATCTGAAGTTTGTTTGGTCAAGGACTGGAACTCATTAAAAGCTCTTTCAGTGGAAAGCAAAAATGCATTTTTAAGATTGCTTCAAAGATTACAGCACAGGATGTTTGCTGGACCAATCGCTTCCTCTGCCAAGGCTGAAGAGGCCATTTGTCTTACTAGGATGGAGAGGAGAATGAGACTGATGATGCAGCAAAATCAATGAGTAAAACCACCTAAACTTTATAAAGAAGAAAAAAAAAAAGATAAATTGACAAAATGCCTGTGTGATTTGTGAAATAGCATTCAAACTCTCTTGGGTTGCATGCTTGTATTATATATGTGGCCATATATAATATGACAGGGTGAGGAGGATTGACTAGTTGCCCAACAACAACTAATTAGTTGATTTTGAAAATATGTAATTATGCACATGACAAAAAATAGAAGCCAAAGTGCACATATTGTCCATTCCCAGAGAGGCTTATAGCATGTATTTACTGTAGTCAATTGTCCTGACCTAACAAACCCACTTTGAGAGGAAATGACTTCCCAGGGGACCGTTTCATCTCTTTAGGTTTATATGTCCTTTGGGTCTCTAAGTCACCTTTCTAAAACTTCTGAGAGAAAGAGAGAGAAATAGAGCAATTAGAGAAAAAAAAAGGCTATTTGAAAGTCACAGGGGATGGATGGGGGATGTGTCCCCCACTGGCCTGTTTTTCTTCATCTACAGTTCTGTCTCTCTCACACACACACATTGGGTTTCCATGTTTTATGGGGACATTCCATAGACATAATATTTTTTATACTGTACAAACTGTATATTCTGTTCCATAACCCTAAACATAACCATCACAGAAAACTTTCTACATTTTTACATTTTCAAAAAACACCACTTACTATGATTTATAAGCTGTTTTCCTCATGGGGACCAAAAGATGTTCCCACAAGGACAAGGATTTTGGATATTGCCATAACATAGGGTATACCTGAACCACACACACACACACACACACACCTCCGCCACTGTGTGGTCACAAAACTTTCTCAATAAAGCTGTCCATGGCTCACTGCCCAAAGCTCCCTCCGAAGGCCAAGAAAAACTCAGAGAAATTTATTTTACGATCTACAAGGTCTTAACAGCAAGACGGACAATTACTGGCTCTTAAGCAACTGGGACAACTTTACCAGGAAGTTGAGGACAAGAAGTGAAACAAGGAGGATTCATGCCCACGCACATAGACATATGACTATCTATTATTTCTGAGATATATATATATTCTGTTCATTCAGTACAATGAAAGTTAATGGGGTCCAAAACAACATTGTATTATTATTATTAATAGTAGTAGTAGTAGCAGCATTTTAACCTGTATTTATGTACATATTTAGCTCTCTCTTGTCAATGTCAACATATGTGCAGAGTAATATCTGACATCAAGTCGTTGTGTACAATGGAGTGTCTAAACAGCTCTTAATTTGACATTTAATGTGATATTTTAATTTGTTTTACACTGCATAATTTAGCACAAAGCAATTGCTAAACTGCCAAGTATTGTATCAAACACAATAGAATAAATATGTTCTAAAATACAACTTCCATAAACGTCTGTGCATCTAAAAGCCACTCAAAAGCCATGTGCAGATTACTTTTTCACTTCATAAGCAAGACTGGTTCTCTCTGGGGAGATTTTCAAACTGGAGAAGGCAGACAGGCAAGCATTAGAATGAAGTCTTTGGGGACACGCCACAATTGCAAACCTCATTATGCCAAACCATCACGATTTCAATCAGCCTTTTGGATCACCTTGAAAAGACAAGTTAAGCCAGCTAACAACAAATGATTGTTGCTTTATACTCAAGTGTCAGATGCCAAGCAGAAAACATCTCCATTTGATCCCAAAAATCACTTATACAGGGTTGAGACCATGTAGGTCAGAGACAGACCAAGATTTCTTGAAAACACTAGATATCAGGTGTTCCAGCTTCATCAAACGTGTTGAGAGCCCTTCTATTGAGAAGATATGAAGGATATCAAGTGATAAACTTTTTTTTTTTTTCATGGAATAAACACTTCAGAAAGAGTGTTCATGCATCTCAAGAGCTTTAATGAAGGCAATTTGCAATCAAACATCTATGGATTACCCATATCTTAATGAAGTTAGAAGGAAGTACGATCACTTGAGTAAATACACTTTCAACACTGATTTAAGTGATCTGTAGGACAGTACTTGAAGTGTTGTCTTAATGGTCGGAAATCAGTTGGTTGGATGCTAATTAGTCAGAGTCCAGTCCAAGTAAAACACACAATATACAGTATATATAGTAATGTGTTTATCACTACACTATATGAAGAGTTCAGATGCAAAAGCCTCTGAGTGCCATCTGAAATTTTCTTCTAAAATGAGCATTTTTTATCAAGCTCGTATGTTTAGGTTCAGTAATTTCACTTTAATGTCAATTAATAGGTAATTTTCATTGCCATTAAAGTGAATTAACTGAACATAAACATGCGAGCTTGATAAAAATGCTCATTTTAGAAGAAAATTTCAGATGGCACTCAGAGGCTTTTGCATCTGAACTCTTCATATATACACTAGTGTTCAAAAGTATGGGGCCAAGAAGATTTTTTATTTTTATTGAATTTATTTATTTATTTATGTTTTTTCCCCCTCACTTTATTGAAATTTTCCATATTAAGAAAATATAACATACAATTACAAAACATATACATATACTTATATAACCTCCATATATATCTTTTGTTAATAAAAGGATCCACACAACAAATAACAAAAAAAATAAAATACTAGAAAAAAAAATCTAATAAAAAACAATCAAATAGTAAAAAAAACAAAAAAAAACAAACAAACAAACAAAAAAAACTATAAAGCTTGGTCATCCAAAACTATAAATAAATGAATAAAATAATAATAATAAAAAACAGCCAACATATCCCTAAAGTTGGGTACTGGTCTATATGCCGGGGGAGGAAAATAATTACTACCAGAGGAGATCAGGTGAATGAGGGCCTTTCATTTTCCTACATATCCTAGGAAAGGTCCCCAAATTCTATTGAAATTATCAGAGGATCTTCATTGTGTGTCTGATTTTTTCTAGTTTAATAAAATGGAAAATATCTTTAATCCATAAAGAATGAGTAGGAGGTTTAGGCGATTTCCAGTTTAATAAAATTAAACATCTTGCCAGCAGTGTGACAAAGGCTACTATTTATTTATTTATTTATTTATTGAAAGAAAGAAGTTCTGTGCAACATTAATCGAGCCTCTGGTGAATCAATAAATTCAATTCACCTTTATTCCTCAAGGTGGCAATGTCTGATATGATGAAGTGATGTTTCACTCATAGTTACTGCAGGCAGAAAACAAAATACACAAGTTTCATCAGCAAAACTTGGCTCAGTGATTTACTGAACGCAATCAAACTCTCACTGTCACTTGATGGTGGATCTGGTGAAAAAGCTGTCAGCGATCAAAATATTGATTTAGAGGATATTTAAAACAATAGTTTTGAAAATATGGTTGATGAGCCAGATGCTGAATGAACTGTGGAAGTGAACTCTGACGATGAAAGTGATGATGATAAAAAGCATGTGCTCAAATTGAACCCTTACAAGTTATAAAAGGTAACAAAATATGCTATATTTGATTCTTTTGTAATAGTTATTAAAATATCAAGAGAGTTTTACACTATTATTAGCCGTGTTTCCACTATCGGGCCTAAAGCGGGCGTGCTAGTGCGTGCCAGGGCCAGTCGGAGTCACTTTGGGGCTTGATCGTGCCTCGTCGGGGCTTCCTCGGGGCCAACGGCCCGGGTTTTTCACCCCGCCGAATACCTTGGTCCAAAGCGGGCCAGCTCAGGCTTGAGGGAGTGGTTACGAACAAAGGCGGAGTTTATCTGTGTGTGGAGACGGAGGCGCCATGGATGATTACATGTAGCTAACATCAGCATTAAAGACTTTTAAAATCATTTTAGCTAAAAACTCACTTTCAGACAGCAGCAAGTGTTTGAAATAACTTCTGTTTGTGATCCGATGCGGATTCTGATCACCAAGACTATGCACGCTATTACCATAGTAAACATGGTAAATACGACGGCTTGAAGAAATCAGACAAATATACGTAGGCACGTCTCGTCTCTCAGCAGACTGATATCCATATTTAGCTCCGCATATTTCATAAAATAAAGCAACTCCATGTTTTCGGGATTGTTTCTCTGTCACTGGAGAGAGTGCTAAAGCTCCTCAGGTCATATTTTTGGTGGAAAATTTGTAGAAATTATTATTCTTTGTAAATGTGATGTAAACATACTGTCCCATGACTACAAATAAACAGAAACAGACGCGACTGAATAAGCAGGCTACGTGTGTCCTCTTTCTTTTGTGAAATAACAGTAAATACCACTTTATTTCTGTGACTAATGTTTAATCTTGACACAAATTAATTCATTATGATTAATTTGTTTGGTAAAACATCGATGCTTGGGTTTTTAAATTAAGTAAACAACAAAATGCCAACAAACGCCTGCTTTTATCATGTTCACTTTACGATCTCGCTAGTTTCCAGTAATTTCTTTCTGATAATTTTTCTGATAAAACTTCCATTTGTTTGTGAAATGATGGGATTGTGTGACGTTGTTCCAGAGAGGCGTGTCACAGGCAGGTTTTAGTGAAGCGCTGCGGAGCTTCTGGCCCGATGGTGAAAATGTAGCGTGATTTTAGGCTCGGTGCCACATGTCCGGGGCTATTAGCCTAGCCTGGCCCGCTGAAAGCCCTGGCTCGCACTGGCCCAACAGTGGAAAAGTGGCTAAGATATGGGTCGGTAAAGACCAGAAAAAGAAATAATAATTGGAGAATCATTCATGCATTTAAGGATAAAAAAACAAAACAAAACAAAACAAAAATAACACACACACACATTTAGAAAACTCACAGACCCCAACCTTTTGAATTAATCTCAGCACTAGATAGGTTAATATGTCATGGACCATATTTTCCAACACAAAGATAGCACCCGATGAATTAAAATTAAAATAATAATATGATGTTTAATCGAAAAATATCTCCTTAATATTATTTTATTATGCAGTAACCATTTAATCAAAGCTAAAGGCACTCAAGGCTGTATTATTTTGTCAATAAAGTCATGGCTAAAAGTGTTGCAGGCACATCATACCTACCTATGCCCTTCAACCATGACTATATTCACAAAATAGCACAGCCTCTTGAACATTTATAGCTTCAAAAATGCTCAGTAGAACACATATCAGCAACAGACATACTGACGGTTGAGTCACCGGCTGTCTTAAGTTAGTACATGTGATATAATTGAGCGCACTGTGCTATAACTCAGTTCACATTTACAATTTTAGGCCTTTGCCAGCCTTGAATGGTGTTTAAGAAGCAAAAAAGGAATGAGAAAAACATTGCGCAGTGAGAATGTTTTTGTCCCCATCTGAATATGATTTTACGAAAGGAAAAGTGAGTCTGTTAAGTTGAAACAGACATTGTTGAATGTTGGCTCAGTTTCTCTGGCTCCTGTGAGCTCAGTCCGTAAGCGGCTTTCACTGTTTCTGCCTTGAAAAAGAGGCTTGTTATAATGTGGCCGGCATTACCGATGAGGTGGATTCAAATGAACTCCTGCCGTGGCTCAAACGCCCCGGACCCATTACAGCCAGCCCTCACAAACATGACAGCAACAAGGTCTTTCTAACAATGCGACTAGTGCTGTGATCCGACGTCTGTGTGTTTACACAAATTATTTATTTCCACCGTCTCTCTTCTGGCTGGATTAAGGGAATAATTAGTTTTGGGTTCCAGCTCAGTGGCAGTGACATTTCCCTCGCTGCTCTACATTCATCCCCCAAATGCACAATTTAGGATGTGCGCATCAAGGCTTTGAGCTCAGTTTGAGCCGTTTCTGAGGGAAACAGGGTCTGACAGCACTGCTGGAGCAGCACCTTCTGAGCTCTCAGACCTGA
Source organism: Ancherythroculter nigrocauda (assembly GCA_036281575.1). Lineage (NCBI taxonomy): Eukaryota > Metazoa > Chordata > Actinopteri > Cypriniformes > Xenocyprididae > Ancherythroculter > Ancherythroculter nigrocauda. The sequence continues at coordinate 36,249,521 of VTFQ01000023.1, forward strand.
GGAGTTTAATAGAGAGCGGTCATCAATAAAGAACCATCATTACCAAACATTTCAACTCACTCAAGAGAGGCGCACTCATGCGTGCAGACCACCATGTTACAACATCTACACTCACACCAAAAATAACTGCTGAGAAATGTATACAGTATGCCTGGAATAGCAGGCCACAAATAAAGCGAGAGATGGAATCCCTAAGAAAACATGCATTGGATTTTTACTTTGATCAGGGTCGCACTGAACTTGAAACAGCTCTGCTGTATGTCTGACAGTGATAGAGCACTTCCACATCAGTGTCTGACACTACAACTACACATTTATTGTAGCAGACAATTCAGTGACTCAGAACATTTGGTCATATTGCCAGCCATCATGGAAGGCTGAGACGTTTGCATAGTTATAAATGTATATTTGACAGATGCAGAATAAATGATTAGCAGTGAGAAAATTAAGTCGACAAAAGACAGAAAATAAATAATACAGCAAAAAAAAAAAAAAGTGAGAGATATAGCATGCACTACTACTACTGTTCAAATGCTTGCATTAAGTAAGCATGTCTTAATGCTTGTAAAATAAGTCCTTTATACTCACTAAGTCTGCATTTATTTGATCAAAAATACAGGAAAGGCATTAATATTGTTAGAGATGCATGGATACTAAATTTCTTCGCCTATACTGAGAACAGATTACTCAGAATGATATTTGCTGGTAGAGAGGAAATTGTTAAAGTCCTTATTTTGGTTTTGTTTTGCGCACAAAAAGTATTCTCGTCGCTTTATAACATTAAGGTTGAACCACTGTGGTCACTTTGACTAGATTAACAATGTCTTTACTACTTTTCTGGAACTTGAATGTGGTAATTTCGTTGCTTTCTATGGGAGATAAAATAAAAAAACTCTTGGATTTCATCAAAAAATAACTTAGGGTGCGTTCACACTTGTAGTTCGGTTCGTTTGGTTCATTTGGTCCGGACCAAAGAAGAAAAAAAAACATTTAGTCCTGGTCCGGTTAGCGTTCACATTGGCAATTTTATCACCGAACCAAAAGATACCAAACCTTAAGGCATAGGGATACATTCACAACGTGATTGGTCGGATTTTATGACGTATTGCCTATTTTGAGACGGAACATCCAAAACAGTGCTGTTTTCTGAGGTAAATGCACTCGTTGTGTGTGCGTAGCGGTGCGTAGCCTGCATGTGATGGTATTTTGGCCAGCTGGGAACTCGTGAAGAGCTTATAAAATGTGTAAAGTAGTCAAAACACCGGCGGGAATCCATCTGTCACACATAAATGATCTGCTGCATGGAGACGCACATCTGATGCCTGTCATGGGCAAACTCGCGACTATGACGAGAAAAACCGACATGCATGAGGATTCTGTCGTTTTTAGGGTCTCGTCTTCCTGTTTTTGGTTCGTTTACATGTCTTTGGTCCGTGTTGCGTTCATATATCATTTTAACCGCACCAGAGTTCGTTTGGAAACAGACCGAGACCCATCTTTTCAGCGGTCTCGGTCCGCTTGTTTGGTGCGCACCAGGCATCAGGGTTCGTTTTAACCGAACCAAACATGACAAGTGTGAATGCACCCTTAATTTGTGTTTTGAAGATGAACGAAGGTCTTACGGGTGAAACGACATGAGGGTATGTAATGACAGAAACTTCATTTGTGGGTGAACTAACCCTAAGTGATTACATGAGACATGATACATTTTGGTAAGTTGTACAGTATCTTTCATGCATTTCATGCATGTTTTTTTTTTCCATGCTAAAACTTGTATTAAAGAGGAAGAGATGACGTTTGCATGAACTGAGGTGCTATAGTGATCTGTTGTGTCAGATAAGAGCATCAAAATGCCATTTACGAGATTTTTCACCCTACCACAGTACTTCAGCGTGACCTTTTCAGCATGAATACGTAATGCGTGACGCATTGCAGAGCAGTGTAAGATGAGCATTTGTGGTTAAAAAGTATATAAACTTTCATTATTTTAGAAAATGACATTGTTTCTCTAGATAAAAATCTTATTCATGTAGAGCTCTTTGAAGCTGCACTGAAACATTTGACATTTGGACCTTCAACCCGTTGAACCCCAGTGAAGTCCACTATATGGAGAAAAATCCTGGAATGTTTTCCTCAAAAAACAATTTCTTTTCGACTGAAGAAAGAAAGACATAAACATCTTAGATGACATGGAGGTGAGTAAATTATCAGGAAATTTTGATTCTGAAGTAAACTAATGCATTATTGTCATGTTAACTCATATAGTATGAGTTGCAGTCTGACATGTTTTTCCGTCCCCTTTTGATTGACAGGATATAATCAGCCAATAGTGAAAATAATTGCTTTTATCAGCTTATACATCGGTGCAAACTGTATTCATTGGAAGATTATTTTTACTGCATTTATTTGATTACATCTATTACATGTAATTATTTATTGAATATTTTAAGCAATTTAATTGCTTGTTGCTGCTATTTCAGTGTATCTAACAACACCTTAAAAATAGTAGCCACTGCCACCACTTGGCTTTATACATGAATTCATAAAACTAGTGAAGAAACTTGATGAACTCATGCACACACTGATGCATAATACGTTAATATCCATGACATGCAGCTCTCAACTGCTGGGATCCTGAGAGACTGAAATGTGACTGAGCAAACCCTCGACAGAAGCAGCAGCAGCAGCAGTCTGACACTGCGAGAATGACATGAAAGGAGCAGCACTTCAGCTAATGCTTAAACACAGGGGTCAGCCATCACGATAAGCTGCTTTGAATATCATATCAGCAGCTCAAACACAGGCTCATCATTGTCTCGGGCTCTCTGTGAAAGACAGGTCCCGTCACTGATTCCCCATTGTGCATCTCTCATACTCTAAGAATGCAGACTACCAGTAAAAGCCATTTAAATGATTTGACTAAATGAAATTTTCTAAGCCAAGTAAATTCTTAATATAGACATTTATATTGCCTTAAAATGTAATTTAAAGCCATATAAATGGTTTAACAGTGGGTCATGCTCTATGTGGCTGTACTGTTGAGATCTTAAAGGGGTGGATGATTATATTTGCACTTTTTTAACTTTAGTTAGTGTGTAATGTTGCTGATTGAGCATAAAAACATCTGCAAAGTTACGACGCTCAAAGTTCAATGCAAAGAGAGATATTTTCTTTTACAGAATTCTCTGTTTAAGGACTTCAACAAACGGCTGGCAGGGACTACAACGAGCTTCTTTCTGGGTTAGTGACATCACTAACTCTAAAATTTACATAAACCCCGCCCCCCAGAACACGCAACAAAGGGGGCGGGGTCATGTTGGGCTGCTTTAGAGAAGAGGAAGAGTTGTTGTAGTAGAGTGTTGTTGTCATGCCGTCATTTTACGCCGGACTGCTTCACAAACGAGGGTCAATTCAACACAAAAGATGAACATGACGGCACATGCTAGTGGATGAGTTGAATCAACTCCACAGCAACTACATAAATTTATCCACTAACCATTCAGAAACGTCTAAAAGTTGTAACTTCTTCCTGAGTCTCTCCATCAGTGTCGACTCCGGTTTGAACAACGTAAGGCTGAACACTTTCCTCATTTTGGCTGCGTGAGATTCTCCAGCTTTGTTTTTGTTGAGCAGCAGCTCATTTGCATTTAAAGGGACACACACAGAAATGGCGCGTTTTTGCTCACACCCATTACACACAAAGATCTGTGGGGTATTTTGAGGTGAAACTTCACAGACATATTCTAGGGACACCAGAGACTTATATTACATCTTGTAAAAAGGTCCCCTTTAAGATCTGCAGAAAAGCCAATCAAAGCTATGTGCTGATGGAGGGTAGTATAATTACTTGATTTATGCCGCCTTTAAATACTTCTGCATGAATTATGCAATTACAGGTACAGCAGAGCTCAGCGCCATCTTGGAAGTAATAGTCCATGCTACCTTAAAGACTACATCCGTGTGAGATTGAACCTCGCTTGACTGAATTAACAGTGTGCAATTTCCTTTAACTGGCCGGCGTTTGATCTAGAATTGTTATGCTAAGGACTGAAACAGCCTCTTTACTTGTACAAATGCTTGCACAAAGGGTTCGAAAAGAGATAAGCTCTTTTAACCCGAACAGCGTTCAAGGACAAGAAATAATTAAAAAGTGACTTTAATTTCTTTGTGAAGTTTGTTTTAAAGAAAAAAAAGAGCAATTTATTGACTCAATGGTAAATGTGCTGTATAGAAAGCAGACTTGAGTCATGATGTGTTCAGCTATACATGTTACAAGTAAAGCCCTTGGACACTTTTACAAGAGTAAAAAGATAAAAGACTGTGAAAATCACATGGTAAAAACCTGTTAAAAACAGTTAACAGGTTAGTTTTCCATTAAAATATATAGTTTTTCTTTTCAGTTATGTACATTCAGGGTTTTATGTAACAGTATATTTTAGGTTATATGTGGGGTTATGAGCTCAGTCAGTCGGGGCACAGAGACTTAAAAGCTTCCTTCGCACAGCTCTGATTTTCGCCTTGTCCCTGTGCGGAGTCTGTCAGGTCTCTCTGGGATTTCTGAACACTTGCATCTTGCTTTCAGGCATTACTCTGACTTGAATGGAGCATGGAGGTGGGGGGCTGTGTTAGAGGGGCCAGGGTTTACCGGTTTTTCCCTCCAGCCAGCCCAGGGGATGTGCCTTTGTTCCTGTACAGAGATGTCAGACATATGCACATGGAGAAAGGCCATTGCCCTGCATTCACAACCCATTTTACTTTTGTAATGGGATGTGCTTCAGAGTAAACAAGAATATTCAACGGAAGATGTGGGGAAGTAGGTTGGAGCATCAAAGTTGACTTTCATACCACAAATTCAGCCTTAAAAATGCATGAATCTGAATACACCAGAGATGTCCTGTATTTCTCCTTTACGTGTCTGCATTCAAAACCAGTGTCACAGGCACATGGATGCAGATTCTAAATGGGTTCATCTGTAGAGAAGAAAAACATGTTATTTCCTTTTACTGTGTTGGATCAGCACTGGCAGATGATGATGTTAACGCTTCGTTAATGAACAAATGAGTGGGGCGGGGACTGAGTTAAGAGTTTACTGATAAATTGTGGTGCTGTTTGCTTACCCACCAGAAGTGCTCATCTTTCTGCAGTCTTCCCCCTATTAACTTTAATTAATCACAACAACTTAATTAACAGAGCTTAATTATTACAGAGGAGTAGGCTGAGCTGTTTGAAACTGAGATCGGAGTGCCTCCATGGAGAAACCCTAATTCTCAAATGTACTGCACACACTGAAAATGCTGCTGACGATGCCTAAAAATCCTATATAATAAATATTTTTTTCATATGTAACTAGTATGATATATAAGCCATGGCAGGAACGGAGAATCTGCCATATATATGTTTTTAATATTGGCAGCAGGTTTATTAGGCTGCTGTCACTTTAAGACCTGATGCACGGATCCATTATACTGTTACACATGTGCTTTCTTTCTCAACTGTTTACATTCACTTCAAACATAACTGACTGTGTTTACGTGAATACTCACCAAGACCGGCATTTTGACATTGTTTTGTGTGTATTTGACTGTTTACGTGCAATAACAGCGAAAAAGAAAGCTAAATTTTACTGGTATTGATACTGACTATGGAAATTTTGGTACTGTGACAACCCTATAATATCATTAATTATAGTCACTGGTACATGACAAGCTTTTCTTTCTCTCATGTGCACCGTTACTTTTCATACACTTTTCATACATATATGTATTATACCTGAGGCTATCAATATATTGAGGGGAAAATATTATATTTTTCTACATAGTTTTAGATCACACACATTTCATTCTTTTTTTCAGTTTCATTTAAAAAACTTTGGGAAAGAAAAAAAATAAACTTTAGAATCAAATTGCCTCGTAGTGTTCAACCAGCAGTAATACCAGTGCAATCAGTTTGAACATGAATACTGTACCGGTGTGAAAATTACATTGTAGCAAGTCTAGTAATGAGTGTAATCTGTGCATTGAAAACGCCTTGGATAGTTTTTCATATCCGGTATGTATTTCCAAAAAAATAACTGTCAGTAATTTCAAGGTGTAAGACTCCAGAAGAGTACTGCTGTCGGATTCAATCGTATTCAACGAAACTCTAAAGAGGAAATACACTCATAGAAACCCTTAGAATTAATATCATGTTTGATCCTGCTGGCAACTCAAATTGTTTAGCACTAGAGGGCACAGAGAGCTTCCATGTCAGCCAAGTGGGTTTAATTTCCTTTGTTCCCTTGACAGATTACTACAGCAATTTACAGCAGATGTCAATATATTGCCGTGTGTTAGTGCAAGTGCCATTCAGTGGTTGCCGATGATCAGGCATACATATTTTATTTGTATCGCATATTTCAGTGTTTGCACACTTTTGTGAAAGTCTGACTAAAAAGCTGTGTTGTTTTGACAAACTCTTACCATGTAATGCACAAATGAGAACCTCTAAAACAGATTTTTAATTGTCTCTAAGCTTAGAAGACAGTATTTGCTTACAATGTTTGCATATGTTGTAAATGCCTTTGCTCTGTACACAGAAACATCTTCTCAAAAAAGCCTCAATTAGTTTAAATGTTGGAGTCTGTGAGGACCATAACATGTGCCATAAAACCATATAAGAATCTCAGAGCAGATATAACAATTTTCTTCACGTTCTCTGCCAAAGGCCTTAAACACAAGAGGAAGTGTCAAGGTAAAGGGACTGTAATAAAGAAGAGACTGACAGGGAGAATGGATGAGAGAAATAATAGAAAGCAGCAGTTGGAATATATGCCTTAATGTATACCATATGTAGAGGATTTAAAGAAGCAAATCCCACCATTAGTGGTCTGACATTCTGCAAGGGAGTTTCGTTCTTTGCAAGTAATAAGGCCTAAAATTTATTCTGGCATTAGACCAGTAGAGGTACAGTGGTTAACACCCTCACTCTTTTTTGTCTTAGTCTGATTAATAGACTAATTATAGATCAATATATAAGCAAGACTAATCAGTAAGCCAATATTTGGCTATTATGACATTATTTGCATCAATCAAAAACCATGCTCACTTAATTTATTATCAGAAGTCTTACTTGCCCCTTTTGTAAGTTGTGTCAATCTTCTGAAAGTTAAAGTGACATGTGAAGGTCAAATATGGTAACCCATACACTGAATTTGTCCTCTGCATTTAACCCAAGTTAGTGCATATACATTAGGAGTAGTGAGTAGTGAACACACACACAATCCGTGGATACACACACACCCGAAGCAGTAGGCAGCCATTTTTGCTGTGGTGCCCGGGGAGTGATTGGGGGTTAATGCTCAAGGCACCATTAGTCATTCCCTGCCGGTATTGAGAATCGAACCCACAACCTTTGGGTTACCAGTCTGACTCTTTAACTGAAACAATGCACATTCCCTGAGGAATATTCGATCCAAACGGTTCAGTTTCTCTGACTACGCTGTGATCAATGTATTACTGACAGCCTTTTCAGTAATACATTTATTGCAGCAGCTCCTGTCTGAAATGTGCTGATTTCTACAAAGCCCCACCTTCCAAAAAGCTCAGAGTGCTCTGATTGGCCAAACACCTCTCTGTGTGTTGGAAATGTAACGCCCCTTTCCATAATCGAGCTTCCAATGCGTTAAGTAGTTGTAAACACACAGTAAATAATAATGTCTTTGGTTTTACCATATCAGTTCGAGCCTGAGTCAGATTCGGAAAGTGCGGATGATCAAGCCAGTCGATCAGAACCAACTTTGCAAGCACGACTTGAGCAGAAAGTTTCTCAGTGGTCAGTAGTCTTTGTATATAGTCTGGGTTGTACTTTCCCAGGTTCAGGAAGCTGTCCTCTGTAAAATGCCCTGTACTCAAGCAAACTTTTGAGTTGTACTGCTCAGGAAGAGCTTTATAAATAAATCTTATTCGTAATTTTATCCATTTTTGGAAGGTTTTGTATTCACATCCAAACACACAGGAAGGTCTGGATCGATAGAATAAATCCATTTGTGGGAGACTATGAGTTTTGTAACTTTGCAGAATGTATACATGCACAAAATACTAAAGGAAAAGGAATGCATTTAAAAGCATCCTGTGTAAGCATCAAGAACTACAACTGAAACATCTGAATGATTTCCAAAAGAAAGACCGAATTGACTCTAAACAAACAGGGGCTTTGTCCATCTAGTTCTGTATTTGAGACTACCCTGTACAAAGAAATGTATTTCTTCGCAGTTAATTAGTCATTTTTGGGTGAACAGCAAGGGTCACTGAACAAATCATTGCATTACGATTTTTTGGGTAAACAGATTCAAACTATTTAAGCCACCGGAAACAATCAAAGTGCCGATAGCTACTGATTTAAAAAAAAAAAAAAAAAAGTGGCAAAACATAATGTGATTGAATGAGAAACAGTACAGTAACACAGGCACAAAAGAGCATATTCAAAACAGGGACTAGAAGAAAAAGGCATTATTGTTATTGTGATTGTTTTCGGCAATACATTGGCAATTTCCTTGGAGAAAAAACGCATTGCCTTAATTAGTTTTTTTGCACCTGTCAGGAGGTAGAGGAGGCTCCTTCAAACTTTGCACTTGTAACAAATGTCAACACATTTCTGAAGCTTCTAATTAGAGCTTCCTGTCTTGAAACGAGATTTCTTCTACTCATTTGACAGCACATGCATTACGCATTCTATGACATGAATTAAAACAAACATCCTCATGCTGAAAGCCATCAAATTTAAAGTGCATATAGCAGCAATTTAGGATGACAGTAAGTGTTAATATGGAAATTAGGTCATTCCATGTTCAATTAACTTTCCGGTTTAATTTAGAATTGGCCTTGGTTTAAATCCCTTCAGAGAACATGCCCTCCCATCATGCTTTTTAAAGACATATCACTTAAAACTGAAGGAAGAAGAAAAAAGCAATACCATCATTCTTGTCAAATAATATCAGGTAGGGCTGCACGATATATCGCACGATATGAAAAATAACATTGAACTTGAACACGATTATCGCTTAAACACGATTCTTAGTGCGATTATGAAATCGCAAAGGGTGCGATTATTGTTTTTGCGCAGCTTGTCAATGAAGTATGGCTCCAAATGCTAATCCATCTGAAAGCACTTTGAGTTTGAGTCGCTTATAATGTACATTTGAAAAAGCAACACGCGTCAAACATATTTTCAGACACGAGAAGCATTTATTAACATCTTGTTTAACAAAACACAACATTTAATAACATGTTTTTACTCCAAACTCACTTCATAAAGACAGTTGAGCATCCTTCTGTGAGATGATGTGGCTTTTTACACAGAATAAGGCAGTCGTGTGTTTATTAGTCATGTTTAATCAATCAAAGCTTTTCAATCTTCTGTTTATTCAGCTACAGTGCGTGATATCTTCTGCTGCAGGGAATATTTTGATTTCCTGCGCAAGAGCGCCCTCTGGCTTTCAGATGGAGAAGCATTTACTACTGATCACAGAGCCGTAAAGCTCTGACAAGCTGCGCATTAGATAATCGCAGCCTTTGCCATATCGCGTGCGATTTTATCGCGATAAATTGTGCAGCCCTAATATCAGGTGCTTCCTGACAACATATTTAATGTAAAAGTACTTTTGCTAAACTATTACATAGGAAATAGCATCTGTTGGGCGGAAACCTTGTATCTCCACATTTCATGTTTTTTTCATAAATCATTACTATACAACACCCTTTATGTCTTTTTGTGAAATCCATGTTTCACGAGGTGCATTTCGGAGAATGTTTTTCCTGAATAATGGCTAGTGCTCAAAAGAACGTCACTTCATCTTCTCTGACAGGTGTCCCGCACATGCAGCTGACATAAACCACACTTTCATTAAACAAAAAGAAAATCCTATCCACTGATGAAGTGTTTTCTGTGTTGACAAATCCTTTGCAATGTCCTAATAACGCGATTCGCATGCAACGCGTCAACATCTGCTAAATGTCCAATTCGCGACCTAATTACTCATTTGAACATATTTATTTTAATGAATCATGAAAACAACTGATCTGCCCACACGGTCTATAACAAATCATTTACTCAAACAACTCTGAAATGAGAACATAAGTGTGCTTACCCCATTCAGCAAGAGTGGTTAGTAAAATTAGCCTTAATATGAATCAAACAACAAAAGAAAACCAGAAAATCACTCACTGTTCTTGACTGAATAACTTTAGTAGCTTTAATAAGAACACATGCTGCTGTTAAATGCTCTGGCAAAGAGATAAACATGGCGGACTATGTCAAGCTCACTCAGGGGAGGAGCTATGCTAATAGGGTAGATTCTGTCACCAGTCATGGGCGGGGCTTCTTATGTAAGAGTAGGGGGAAATCTGGAACCTCTTGTTTGGAGAGACTGTTTATGATTTATGGGGATTATAAAAAAAGAAGTGGGTGGATTTTTACCATTTATAGGCTGGTTGTTTAGACACACATTAGTGTTCAAGCACCTTATAAAAGTGAATTTTGCATTATAGGTCCCCTTTAAATCACCACAGAGCTGATGTCATTTGAGACGGAGCACTATATGACCCAACATGCTCTCCAGAGAAAGCAGGTCTACAGACTTCCTGCCGCAGTACTTGCCCTGCTGCCCATTGATGCACATCTCAAGACCTCCACTGCATAGAAGCTCAATTCCCATGCTGTTCACACAGTCTCTGTCTTCACTCTCACATGGACACTACCCCCAGATATGCCTTGGAATATTCCAGCCAAATCCCAGCTGGCAAATTCAGAACGGATAGGAAAAAATAATAAAAAAAATATTGTCCAGAAAAAAACATTTGCTAGAACTTGAAAAAAATCACCTGAGAATCAAAGAACACCACATGTGGCTGTACGGACATGCCAAGTTAGAGATTCAGTGACGGTGCCAGGCAGGGAGAAGGCGAGCGGTCATGGTTTATTAGCTCTTGTTCACAGAGTGAATCTCACATGCTGAAAACACGCGTGATAAAAGAGCAGATCCATTAAGCTGGATTGGTTTAATGTGGCGAGCGAGATGTTTTGATGGAAATGCATTGTGTTGGAGCGAATGGGTGATCCCTGCACCATTACGCCACAGCAACTGTTTGCTGCAGACAAATGTACACATCCTCAAAACAAAGCAAGCATACATGAATAATGTTATCCTGACAGAAGATGTTTCATATAACGTATATGTACTGACAGGACTTCCAACAATGACTATGCTCGAGAAGGAAATAAACCCACAAAGGCGATGACTACACCTAGTCACCCACAAAGAGATGACTACACCTAGTCGTCGGGCAGAGAAAAGATGGAAAGTGATGATAAATTGAGGCAGATCTATTTAAAAAATAAGTCTGTGGAACATCTGAAGGAAATGAAACAGAAAACACAGACAAAAGAAATTGGATGCAAAAATACCTCTAAACTGAGTGTGCTGCCTAAAAAGCATCAGGGAGAGAGAGAGTGTGTGTGTGTGTGTGTGTGTGTGTGTGAGAGAGAGAAACACAACAAGAGCCACTATTATTGTGAAAGATGGAAAGGCTTGGTTTAAAAAGAAGACAAGAGAGGAAAATACTGTAGCTACTGAAAAGCAGCAGAATTAGTCCCATTCTTTCATCTTTTTAATGATGAAAAATGAAGAGTAAAGGTCAGCGCTGAAAGCTTATCATCTTGTTACATGAAAACAACAGCTATCTGTTACAGCACCCATTACAGCTAATTTTACAGAGCGACTTTGATTCCGGCTGATGATTGGACAATGCAGATATCTGGAAGTAACCCCATCCTCCAAAAGAAAACAAGCTAGATTTTTTTTTTTTTTTTTTTACATGTTCTGAGGAAAATGTGAGTGGTGCGCAAAATGAAATGTGAGTGTTTCAGACAAGATGACAGAACTGTCACTATAGCTCACATTTATTTTTATGTCTTGTGATGATTAACAGTTATGCATGTGTTGAACACTGTTGTTGTGAATTTTAATGAAAAAGTGTCACCAAGGTGGCTTAAAATAAATAGAGTTTGTAATACTCTTGGAAGCGTCAGTTAGAAAGGCGTTAAAATTAAAAATAAAATCACTATATGTTATTGTTTTCAAGCAAAAAAAGTGTTTTTAAGATCAGAGTTGTAACTATAGCTGCAGCATAATTGACTATTATATTTTAAATATACATTTACCAAATTACATTTTAAAATATATTAAAATATTAAAAAAAAAAAAAAAAAATTAAATTGTAATAATCTTTCAGAACTTCACTTTTTTTTTTTTTTTTTTTTTTAATTTAAAGTACACATGAAATCAAAATTGATCTTACTTATTTTGTTAGCTCAAATTGCTAGTTTTGTGGTGAACAATTCATCCGTGCAAGTCAATCCACACAAAAAAAAATTGTTTGGCTTCGTAATATTTAATCAAAATCTGAAAATGCTCCTCCCCTCTGCAACGGTGCCCCTTTTCTAATGACATCAGTTTGACGGCTTGGGTTGAAATCACTTAAACCACTCCCCTCCGACCGTTAGTCTGCTATGAGCGAGAGATGGAGAGGAGGAACGCTAAAGTAAAACTCTGCCCTCTATTCAATATTCCGTTTCACTTGGAAATACGCCACAAGATTGGAGAAAAGTCGTTTGCAACTTCCAGTTCACGCTGACTTTAAACAAATGCTGTCTTATAAAGAGTATAAAAGACTACTTTCAAAAACATTAAAGAAAAAAAAATTGTTACGACCCCTTACTTAAGAAAATTGTTCAAAACATAAAGGGCCCTATCATAAACCCATCGCAATGTGACGCCAGGCACGACACGTGTTTTTTGCTAGTTTCAGCCCGACGCAGTTTTCTTTTTCACGTCCTGCCACGTAAATGCACTCGCGCCCATCTGTTCGCCCATGGCTGTGCTGGTCTGAAAACGAGGTGTGTTCAGGTGCATTGTTGGCGTGTTGCTATTTTGAGGAACTGAAAATGACTGCGCCATTAAACAACTGAAACCTGCTCTAAAGTCAATGGCGCAGTATTTATTTATTTTTTTGTTATTTAAAGGGCGTGTTAGTAATATGCGCCTATAGGTGGGTGCACAACGTTGTTACACACACAGGGACGCACAGCAGCACAAAAACATTTTTAAATATTAAAAATAAAAGTATTCCTCTCTGGAGAAGCATTCAGTCTTTCTGCTTGCAAATTCTGCCATTTAAATAACGAATCCGCCATAGTGCAAGCGCACCTGGCTTTTAAAGAGAAGGGGAGATGACACTCTGATTGGTTTATTGCACGTTACACCCAAAACACAACCATGACTCATTAAGAGACTAGGTACAACCCTTTTGGACCATGCGCCTGGAGCGCTGACCATTTTTTCCTGTTGTTAAACTAGCAAGAGAGGATTTGGACATGCCCTAAGTGCACCTGCGCCATGCGCTTCAGTAAATGCACTTAGATCATTAAAATGGGACCCTAAATGTAAAAAATAAAATACTTTGTGGTGGGGAAAGTACAGATGGACCAGTAGTCTTGTTATTGAGCCCCGCATCGTGAATGTTCTTCTTAAGTGTGCCACAAAAGAAACAAATGCATCCAGGTTTGGAAAGACATGAGGGTGAATAAATAATGACAGAATTCCAATGTTTATGTGGACTTTCTCCAAAAATGGGCCCAAGTTTTAGAGAAAATTGGGGCGGGTAGAAATGTAAGAAGATTTTGTGCTGAGTTGAATGTAGCAGTGAGTTGCCCTTCAAGACAGAAAATCTATGCTGGTATTTGAAGAGTCTTTAGCCTTTAGTCGAGCATAAGCTCCATGCTTGTTATCAATATCAAGTTATCAGGCAGTTCTAAAGGTTGCCCCTTAAGTTGACCAAAATATCTGTTTGCCAATCTCACACTGTGTATCGTGAAGTCCAAGCATTTGGGAAGCCCTGGTGATGATGGAACGAATCGTGTCCACGTCCAGGTTCCAGCAGCTTGTTCTATCGACTGATGTTGTGAGGCTGGCATTATCACAGTCTGAGAGCTGCTGCCACCAGGATCTTATCAAGGGCAGCCAATTATAAAGGAAAGGAGGTGAGCTGCGTTAAGGAAATGTCAGCAACTCCATAACCTCCAGCTCATCTTATCTGTCCTCAGGAGCCATGTGTCTCTTCTGTCTCTGTCACCACACAGACTGAACCTTCGTTGTCAAAAAGTCCCTTTAAAAAAAAAAAAAAAAAAACGGAATCAAAGACAAATTAGTGCAATTAGTGACAAAGCCCCTGTGCATGACGTTCTGATTTATTAAACAGGAAGATGTTTAATAAATGATAAAGTGGTTCCTCTGCCTGCTGTTTGGCCCAAAGATTCATGCCCTTTTACAGGGCAAGAAGAGAGAAAAAACATTTAGTTCTCTCAGTCCCCATCAAGCAGCTGAGATGAGGGACGTCTCAGCACGCTATCTGTCTATCAGCGCTGAAGTCAATGATCCGATTCGTCACTGTGGACAAAGACCGTTCCAGGAGCCAGAGGATGCGGCGACAAACACTCATTAGCGTGTGCTAATGGTCTGCCCAGCTGAGTTAGAGGATATCTGCGCATAAGGAAAGGCGTAAAAGTGTAGATGCAGATAGCAGCAGCTCTGCCTGTGAATGACAAGCTGCTCTTACGAGAGCTATCGAGCATGTGCCCTTGCAATGATGGGGCGTTTGACGCAGAGATCGGTCAAGTGGCTGTCAGAGGCAATGGGCTCAAACCTAGATCTGCCACATCACTTAACATTAAGCGTGACTGAGACACGACGCAACCCCGTCTGACATTCCACACTCTCCAGCCACTCAACGGGCTCGCAAAGATAAATGCATGAAGCGTTTCCTGCAGAAACGGAAGAGCTTTTTCCGTTGGTCTGATTTTGAGGAACGGAGCCAAGCGCGGCTCATATCAGAGACACGTGATGAGACTGGCAGACAGCCTGAAAGAGACAGCGATTCTTAAATGCAGAAGGATAGCGAGTTGATTGACATGTCTATGATCACACATCTCCCCCCGGTATGACAGGCTTTCAGGTCCAGCTCTGTGACTTACTGACAGACTGATATCTAATGGGAAGCAAAAATCTCAGAACAAAGTGAATAAAGACAGAAGAGAACTTTCTTACTTGCACATACAGCTATCTCATTTTCTAAATAAATTTAAAGGGGTCCTATAATGCCTCTTTCACAAGATGTAATATAAGTCTCTGGTGTCTCCAGAATGTGTGTGTGAAGTTTCAGCTCAAAATCCCCCACAGATCATTTATTATAGCTTGTCAAATTTGTCCCTATTTGGGTGTGAGCAAAAACACGCCGTTTTTGTGTGTGTCCCTTTAAATGCAAATGAGCTGCTGCTCCCGGCCGCTTTCCAGAAGAGGGCGGAGCTTTAACAGCTCAACAACAACAAAACTGGAGAATCTCACGCAGCCAAAATGAGGATTGTCAGTAACGGTGTTCAGCCTTACATTGTTCAAACCGGAGTCGACACTGATGGAGAGACTCAGGAAGAAGTTACAACTTTTAGACGTTTCTGAATGGTTAGTGGATAAATTTATGTAGTTGCTGTGGAGTTGATTCAACTCATCCACTAGCATGTGCCATCATGTTAATGTTTTGTGCAAATCCAGTGTTGAATTGACCCTCGTTTGTGAATTTGGGAACTTCAATCGTTGGGAATGTAGTTTAGGCAAGAATGAAGTTATTTAGACCTTGGCGGCTGTTCAGTACTCGTGTACCCACAGAGAACAGCTTCATCTCGGCCAGTCCTTTGGGAAATTTGCGGCTATCATAAATAGATGTATATGATTGATTAGTAATAAACATATCCAATACTTTTGAATGCTAGTGTATCATGGTTTCCACAAAAATATTAAGCAGCAAAAACTGTTTTCAACATTGATAATAACAAGAAATGTTTCTTGAGCACTAAATAAGCATTAAAATGATTTCTGAAGGATCATGTGACACTGATGACTGGAGTACTGCAGTAAGAGCATTAAAAAAAAACTTAATTATTCCACATTATTGATCCGGTGTAGAGTACTTATCGACCGTTATAAATGATAAACACTTTTCTTAGGCCTTGCTTGCCGAGTAGACATTTTAAGATTCCAGTAAAGATTATAATTAGAAAGTTATGAATAGACAACACTTCTACAGCAGAGAACTTGAAGTTGACATATTCCAATTTTTCTCCCCTTGAGTGAGAGACAAGAGAAACATCTGTTTTGAGTAGCTCTTGACCAGTATGTTTACATGTCTTTTCAAAGAATCACGTCCCTTTTGTGACACACATCCCCCGAGACACGTTGAAGGTTGAATTGTAGACCTCTGAAAGGTGGGAAAGAAAAGGAAATTGTAATACTTGAATGCCTGAGGGACTGAACAGGCACAAAGGTTGGAATGCTAAAAGAGATGCTGTCATGCCACTGCTATGGCAACATCCTGTTCAAAGAGAACCGCTGTGTTCTTTAATGGCGTTAGATACACTGTATCTTTTCTTTGATCTTGTCAAAGGCATGCGCATTCATGACTTTACTGGCTATAAAAATCAGCCAGTGAACAATAACTTGTTGCATAGTGATTCACATCATGGCATCATTCAGGAGATATATTGATATCCCAAAAAAAGAAAATAGACTCTTATAAAATATGAACTGCCATCATCTTAAACCCTCACACCCACACACAGGGAATGATATATTCACTGACACAGAGGGTGCAGCAGGGATGCCAGAAGTACTGTTACTTTGGTACCAACATCAATCCATCTATCTATCATATCTTATGAGTGAACGAGTATCTATCTACCTATCCTTTCATTCACTCATCAAGTGAATCATGTTAATGCTCAAATACTTTGAGCAAATGTGGATCCATCCATCCATCCATCCATCCATCCATCCGTCCATCCGCCCATCTGTCCATCCATCCATCTGTCCGTCCAACCATCCGCCCACTCATTCATCCACCCACCCGTCCATCCGTCCATCCATCCATCAATCCATCCATCCATCCATCCATCCATCCGCCCATCTGTCCATCCATCCGTCCGTCCAACCATCCGCCCATTCGTTCATCCGCCCACCCGTCCATCCGCCCATCCATCCATCCATCCATCCATCCATCCATCCATCCATCCATCCATCCACCCACCCATCCGTCCATCCGTCCGTCCATCCGTCCGTCCAACCATCCTCCCACTCGTTCATCCGCCCACCCGTCCATCCATCCATCCATCCATCCATCCATCCCTGTTTGAACAGCTCATTATTCATTATGAACATCACCGTAGTACCCATTACTGTTCAACTATTCATTAAACAAAGATAAATTCAGCCTAAATAAAGGGGATATTTGGGAGGCAGTATGTTATACTGATGTTCCAGACAGAAGCAGGCACACAGTGTTTACAATGGATAGCAATTTACATCACAATACACTCTGCAACGACGAGTTCAGCCCGACACACAAAACAGAGCATAATCAAACACACAAATTCCATTAAAGCCTCTCATGCTGTTTTATTTATATGCCGAATGATTCAGAGAGACAAAAAGAGTACCAGGATATGGGACAGACGTGAGAGACAGGGAGGTGTGGCCTTAGAGGAAAGTCCCAGACAAACGCAAAGAGGATGAAGCTTCCAAGCTGATAGATGGTGGGCAGGAGGAGAGAAACGCAACTAAGAAAATATGGGTAGATATCCTGTCTGGGCACAAACAACACCTCTAGTGACATGAATCATTAAAGGATAGCCTGGAAATAGCATCTGAAGTTGGGAAGGTCAGACAGGGTGTCTGTCTTCCTACATTCAAAAACAGCTCCCTGCCGACGGGGTCTGTGGCTCCACCCAGAGATCGTGCACAATCATTGACAAAGATGATACATCTGGCTGAAGGTGAACCCCAGTGCAATTGCCAATTAAAACTAACGAGAGCTGGTGTGTGACACATTTGTCATGATCATCTGAAAGGATGAGCAAGAGCTGGGATATAATGGTTTCATCATGGCTATGTAAACCATTCCCTTGGGAAATAAACAGCAGATCTCTTTTACTACACACTACAGACACTGTATTCAACTGATCCAGCTGCCACATGTGGCTTATCCCACACTACACACCACCATCCCAATCCAAAACAGCACAATCCAAATGATCCTCAGATTTAGTATCCGAGGCCTAACTCATCTATGCTCTAGAGACATGACTTAGAAACCAAATGAAGAGTTTTGTGATAATACTTCAATGTTCTGCCTCAGTGTTCCTACCGTAGTGATCAATAAGCATTTTTAGAGACCTTAATTAAATGTTGGTGTGCCTGGGGTAGTGTAACTAGCTTTTTAATCAGGTTCACAATGGGTGAGAATAGGCTGAATCACAGCTTTAATGTGCACTATCCAATAGTCACGTGGAAGAAGTAAACCACTAATTTGACTAGTTTTAACGTCTTTTACTAAAATTACATAAATACAACCAAGTAGCAACTGCTTTGAGACCTTTAAATGTACACGTACAAAGATGGTGACTATATTTTTTTAAGATCTGTAAATGTCCTGCTAAATGATGGCACCTTGGACAAAGACACTGTATACCAATTTTCGAGTCAAGCAGACGGACACATCTGATCGGGCAAATAGCCTAGGATCAGTTTGCAAAAGTATGTTTCAGAAAAAAAAAAAAAAAAAACAATATTTTTCATAACAGAAATGACACTGGATGTATGTTTTGTTCTTGGGCCAAGAATCCTTGAGATATAGGATACTAGAAAAACTATGGTAATTTCTGAAAATTTTGCAGTTTGCACTTGAACCCCCCAAAAACAAAGTAACTGGGAAAAATTAACCCCTTCAAACACACCTCCATTTTGAAGGGAAAAAACAGCATTGTCTGGGATGTGGAAGAATAACAGTGAAGTGCCTTGGGACAGGTTAAGGTGAAATCTGACGTAAACAACAGACAATATACCAATATTTCACAGATTTAAAGCTTTTGTGGATAAAGTGCTGTTGGATGTTTTTTAATAGACATTATCATGGACATTTTACCTGAGTGTGACGGATTGGATTCATCTCGCGATCGCTATTTCACAACAAAGATATGAAGTAGCGTTTTTGATTTTGCATGTTGTCATTTGCACTCCCCACACAAATTACAATATTACTGTTGCTGGAGCTTCTATAGCATAAAACAGACACCGTAGATTGACAGTAAAACCTTAGAACTTTCAAATGATGTATAAATTATATTTGTAATATTTTCAGACAGTATTCAATATAGCAAATGTAAACCATAGTAAACAAAGTGACATCAAGACCAAGGACAGGTCAGTGCACGTCAAGAGGTTAAAACTACACTAAAATGCTTTTTTATGCCTACAAAACTACTTAACATACAATAAAAATGGTGTCAAAATTAGTTTTGGTTTTTGATATATGGTGTATAATATCATTTGAAACTTTTACAAACCACCTGCTGTGAATGAAAATGCTTTTCTCATCACATTAGAATGTGCTGGGACATTATCCCTATAAATTATTTATAATCCTGATGCAAAACCTTTGTTCAAAATTTTATGAACTGTGGTTGTTCACTTTACATTCAAATCAAACAATCCCTTTCTGTTTAATTGGATGATTCCTTGCCAGTAACAGCTGAAAAGTAACTCAGACCTCATGCATTTCAGCATCTGACTGACATTTTATTTTTTTTGTAATATATACTGCACCAATGCAGGGGAACACAACAACACAGCACACTGAATGTATTGCTAGTGAGGAATGTTGTGCGGAGCACAGACCAATGCGACAAGCTGAGCGCAGCTGCAAGCAGAGTGGGATAGCAGACAGGAAGACACACATTAATGAGCGTGAGCACCGAAAACTGAGGCTGGCAGTGAAGGGTGATTCGTCGTTTCCTTCTCGATGTGTCTGTGAGTGGGAAATGGATGAATCCTCACAGGTGAAAGTCTAGTAGCTGACAGCCTGTGCGAGGAGCCTGCCCGGTGTGGGTCAACGACGATGCTCGATAAAGCTCTGACAGAAAGAGGAAGGCAATCCTAGCTTGCAATTCACCTGTCCAAAGCAGGGGCCACATGTGACAGCAGCTATTGAGAAAGTGACCGAACAGTTGAACCCCTGCATCCAGGCCCATCAGTCTGCGGCCACTGAGACTCACTCCTGAGAAATGCTCTGAGAAGGAGGGCATCTGGAAAATGGGCTAATGAGTTTGCACCGGTCCAGGACACCTTGCAGAAAGCAGCCAGCAGAAACAAGCTATTTCCCAGCAGCATTTCAGAGTCTATAAAGGAGCTAACATGGAAGCCAAGCTGCCAGTGTATCTCAGTTCACATGCATAAAAATTATACTTGTGAGGCAAAAACAGCAATCTCATGCTAATGAAAAATCACATTCCAAATATAAGCAGAGATTCTGCCAGACACACAGTGATAAAAGGACATTAAAGCGCTACATGTTAGCACAAGCGTTCTAATTCCTAACCGGTGGCAATCACGGTTCTAGATGAGAGGCTGTTCGCCAGCTGTACCGAACGATTATTTAATATGTATGCGGAGGCCTCAAGCTGCGTGCTGATGAGATGACGACTCGCGTCTGGATGTGCAATGATGACTGATGCAAATGGAATAATCCCTCGCTAGGCAAGAGATGGGGGCACAAATATTACAGATGAGGATGACATTTACCATTTGCTCAGCTGTACAATTCACTCCCACAGATCATTGCATCTGTTAAAGGTGCCCTAGAACCAGTTTTTACAAGATGTAATATAAGTCTAAGGTGTCCCCTGAATGTGTCTGTGAAGTTTCAGCTCAAAATACTCCATAGATTTTTTTTTAATTAATTTTTTTAACTGCCTATTTTGGGGCATCATTAAATATGCACCGATTCAGGCTGCGGCCCCTTAAAATCTTGCGCTCCCCGCCCCCGAGCTCTCGACTATAACATAACATTACTATAACATTTACAAAGTTCACACAGCTAATATAACCCTCAAATGGATCTTTACAAAATGTTCGTCATGCATACTGCATGCATGCATCGGATCAAGTGAGTATAGTATTTATTTGGATGTTTACATTTGATTCAGAATGAGTTTGATGGTGCTCCGTGGCTAAAGCTAACATTACACACTGTTGGAGAGATTTATAAAGAATGAAGTTGTGTTTGTGCATTATACAGACTGCAAGTGTTTAAAAATGAAAATAGCGACAGCTCTCTTGTCTCCGTGAATACAGTAATAAACAATGGTAACTTTAACCACATTTAACAGTACATTAGCAACATGCTAACTAAATATTTAGAAAGACAATTCATAAATATCACTAAAAATATCATGTAATCATGGATCATGTCAGTTATTATTGCTCCATCTGCCATTTTTCTCTATTGTTCTTGCTTGCTTACCTAGTCTGATGATTCAGCTGTGCACAGATCCAGATGTTAATACTGGCTGCCCTTGTGTAATGCCTTGAACTTGAGCTGGCATATGCAAATATTGGGGTCATACATATTAATGATCCCGACTGTTACGTCACAGTCAGTGTTATGTTGAGATTCGCCTGTTTTTCGGAGGTCTTTTAAACAATGAGATTTACACAAGGAGGAGGAAACAATGGTGTTTGAGACTCACTGTATGTCATTTCCATGTACTGAACTCTTGTTATTCATCTATGCCAAGGTAAATTCAATTGTTGATTCTAGGGCACCTTTAAAAAAAAAGAGATAGCGAGAAAAGCCATTGCCTCTGCCACATCAGAGGTGAGTGATATGAAAATGAGCATTGTACTTGTTATTGGTTTGTTGTGAGAGTGTTTTTTTCACAAGTTTGGCTTCTGTAGAATACTTCTCATGTTTTGGAGACGTTAAAGTGTTAATTTCATCAATGGCACACACCCGAAGCATGCCTCTTCAGCACACGAGTACTGAATTGAGCTCTCTTTAGTGTCTTTTCGAGTCTGAATGGACAAATACACACAACATAAAAATATCCATTTTGGAGAGAATTCATGTAAACACAGTCAGTTTTGTCTTAAGAAAACAGTATTGAGAATATTGGATGTGCATCAGTGTATTGGATATCAGTATTCGGTCTTAAAGTGACAGCAGCCTAATAAACCTGCTGCCATCTGTGCCCTTAATATTAATCAAACAACAACAGAGAGAGAAAATAACTCACTGCTCTTTAATAGCTTTAATAAGGATTAATTATATTTAATTTATACAAATAAATATGTCTGCTTGAAAAAATGTTGTATGCAAGTTGTTATAAACAATGTATTTATCATTCATTGAAATGAAGACAATATGTTCTTCTTTAGGAGAAGTGGTTTTATTTAATATAATGTTATATGTCACAGCAGTTAAATCTGTGTCTGTATTGCATGTTCAAACTTTAATATCATTCATATTAACAGGTTAATAGATGTTTTCTACAGGAGTATATAATGAGTTTGGAAATTTTAAATGCTTAATTGATGCATTACAGTTTAACTAAACCCATTAGTTTTCAGTTGACTAAAACTAGACTAAAACTAAAACAATTCAGATGACTAAAATACTAAATTGCATTTTAGTCAAAAGACTAAGACTAACAGACTAACTGTCAAAATTAACAAAGCTGGAGAGTATAAAAATATTGTCTTGATTGATTTAAAAAAAAGTTGTGGCCTCGAGGTTACAACACTGAGCATTGGTGCTTATATGAGAAACATGGGTTTAAAAACTGTATTGCATAGACAGATTTCATAAACTGATTAGGTTCCAATTTCAAGTTGTTTGGGGTGTAACAATACACTCAATGTCACAATTCGGTTCAATACATGATACTGATCTCACAACATGGAAGCTTAACTGTATGGCCTTCTGAGTTTACCATATTTAATGGTTCATCAAAATAAAGATCAATTAAGAATCGATATTGGTTTATCTAAATGAAGATGGATGAAACTAACTGATTAATCAATATTGTCAGCCCAGCTCTATCAAATACAGACTTTGCTATAAACTAATCCCATTCCAACCTCTTCTATAATTTCCTGTCCTCTATACTTTCACTATCAATAAATGTCAACCACCTCCAAATCAAATGGAGAAATCTAGTGAAAATCTGGATGCAGGAGTAATTGACACAAGCGTCAGTGGGCGTCCACATCAATATATCCAGCCTTGACACTCACATCCCCAAGTCTGCACACGAACACACATCAGATCTATAGTAAACCCAGCAGGCTTGTTAATCAACTCTAGTTTAAGCCCACCTGAGGTATGCTCGACTGACACACATATTGAAAAGTTAAGGGTTCACATCCTGAGAGTCTGAGAACCTGCTCAGATCACTGCATGACATCAATAAAACTAACTTTTATAAATGTCATCTCCAATTAGACTTTATTGGATGCTTGGTGGTGGGGCGGGCTACCAGAAACAAGAGTGCCTGTGGAAATTCTTTCTTTTGGGAATCAAATGATCTGCAATTTCCACTACTTTATTAGGAAGTCCTCACAGTACACTGACTAACACTTGAAAGCCTTCAGCCTATCAGAGAGAGGCGTTCTAATGGACTTGTGATACCATCACAGAGAAGTGGAAGAGCAGCCGCCGTCCCTGCACACTTAATGAATAGTATTAGGACAAAACGGCAGCTTAACAACTTCAATAGGGAACAGCCAGTCAAATCTGATTGCCGCAATTTCTATCTATAAAAGACCTACAATAGCCAGAGGCTTGTGGTCACGGTCTGGCAGCTCAATCTCTCTCTTCTTTTTCTCAGGCTCAGGCCAAAAATTGTCCTTTCAAACCTCTGACAAACGAGTGCAGCAGCTTTTATAGCAAAATAACATGCAACTAGGTTGTATATTTGGGAAACTTTACTTTGATAGACCACTTTAGACATTCTCCTAACTATAAGTACCTTTGCAACTACCAGTCATTAGAGTATTAGTAATACTCTACTCTTAATATCTACTAACACTAAACTTGAAGTGCCCCAACGGACATTCTACGGACTCAACATATCCCAACATATTCTACATATCTCAACAGTCTACTAATATTAAAATGCATTTAGTTGAAATGCAAAGTTACTTATATTTAGTAGAATGTCTAGTGGAAATAAAGTGGAAATGCACCATTGTCCATTTTGGTATGCTACACCTAATTTCACTTCCCAATGCCACTTTTTATTGCTTCATAATATGGGTTGCAAACAACATAATGTTTGCTATTTTAATGTATGAAGGGCTTGGAAGACAACTGAGACAGTTATTGTAGATCACAGGAATGCAAGCCTGTCTAGCTAAGAGTGTTCTCAAATGTTTTGTTGTTTTATTCACAAAACATGTGAGAAACTCTAAAAACACCACAGGCATTTTTGCAGCTCATTCTCACCAAAAGCAAACCAAAGAGCTGGTTCTCACCAAAGATCAAAGCAGTGACAAAAAACACTGAGTATTCACATACACCAAGAGGTCTTCATTGCTCAAATAAACCATAACCAAAATAAAAGGAAATGGAAAGAGGTGGAATAGAGTTTCAATTATGCCATTATTAAGCCACTTTATGTTGTTCCACAACTGCATTTTCTTTCTTCTGTAGAATATAATACTTCAGTTTATGCAGACTGCTTTTTCATAATGGGAGCTGGGGTTTCAAAAATGATAAAAAAGCACATTAAAAGTGGTGCAAAAGAAACTCCTCAAGCCATAAGATAGCTTTATGTGCCAAACAGACAAAGTGTTTGTTGCTATTTGCTGAAAGTCTTTTACAACATTCAAACATGAAGTGTCAAGATTCTTCACCTTCAACATGTTTGACGCATAGACTGTAAAAAAAGATGGACGACGCGACGTCGCTTCCTTCCATTGTATTGAACTGAAGCCAAAATGGGCTGATGAATGGGCGCTGACACGTTACGCAATACGTCAAAAAAAAAAAAGTTTGGAGCCTGGGCATGCGCAGAAGGAATCGTCAGTTGAGCCGGAGGCGGAGTCGCGATATTAAACTTCCGCCCAGACGACTGCGTCATCATTCTAGTATTTTAAATAGACTATAAAAATTATACACAATTTAAAAGTCTACCTATAAAATAATATTCTATTCTGTTTCTAGAGCAATAATATTTTTGAAACAGCAAATTCAGTAGATAAAATCAATATAATATGCCACTAGAAACAACTCTAAATCGTCAGAAACGGTCCTGCCATTTTAAATAAATGGTTAAACTAACGTTACAGGAGATCGATTGCTGTAATTATAGCTATCATTAGTTTTGTCCTGCTAATTATTATTTTATACCCATAAAAATAATAAGTAACTGCCAGATAACGATCACCTGCTTTTTCCCGACATGGTTAACATTAGGTGTGTTATCTTAACTAATAACATTTATTAATTAGCTTATAACGCCCACATTTGATGTTACAGAAAAAAAGTTCAGTGATCCGTCAGATCCTGTAGGTCGGTTAGTACAGTTTACTGCTGAACAACTCATTTTGTTGGTGTTAATGACAAAGAAATCGAAAATTAACAGTTAGTTAATACATCTTCAATCTCCCCTCGAAGCTCCGACAGTCCTCAGACAACCTGTCAATCAACTTCGAATCATGACGACACGCGCCGTTTTTATAGAATCAAATTGCTAGCTAAAATCTAAATCATCACAAAAACGAACAATTGAATATATATCAGTGTGATAACAACTACCTTCAATGACCAAAACCATCTTTCAGAAAGTTTTATTTGAAGCAGAATTTATTTTTAAGTTTTCACTGAAGTCTCATTCGACTGCATTGAGAGGGCGGTGTTTATGACCTGTACTGCATCCAGCCTCCAGGGGGCGATCAAAGAGCCCGTGGCTTCACTTTTCAGAACGTATGAGACACACCCGGTTTGACGTCAATGATGTGAAATGTCTTTGGTTCTCATTTGTCTCATCACTGACATCAAATCTTGCAAGTAATATTTTACAATAAGTCTCCATTTACATTTATTAGTTCACATGAACTAACAATGAAAAATACTTCAAGATTTTGACAATCTTAAATGTTAATATCAACATCTACTAATACATTATTAAATCTGTTATATTGTTCAATGCACTGTGAACTAACATGAACTAACAAATGAACAGTTGCATTTTTATTAAATTAATAAATACTGTAACAGATGTACTGCTCAATGCATTAACGTTAACTAAGGGGTGTATGTTGTAATGTGTTACCCATGAATCATCATGACACACCATATTTTAATCACATAATTCAACTCTGTTTCTCCATGTTGCCAAGAATAAACTCTCATGTTGCTTTTGTTTTGTTAACGAGTTAATGTGAGAACTGAATTTTAAGATCGTAGCCACAATCATAGATGACAATGATGATGTACATGAAGAGCCATGCCTATGATTATTAGTGTAAAGTGCACACCCAACATGACAGAAAACAAGAAACTGTCTTTAAATGTGTGTAGGGTGACGTCCTACTGGACAGAGAAAGAGAAAGACAAAGAAAAGCATTTAGTTCAGTCAGCCATAACTTGTTGGGCTTCCTTAGATCACACATGCACACATTCAAGCATATCTAGATGGGTTATC
Source organism: Ancherythroculter nigrocauda (assembly GCA_036281575.1). Classification (NCBI taxonomy): domain Eukaryota; kingdom Metazoa; phylum Chordata; class Actinopteri; order Cypriniformes; family Xenocyprididae; genus Ancherythroculter; species Ancherythroculter nigrocauda. The sequence continues at coordinate 36,276,140 of VTFQ01000023.1, forward strand.
TTACCCTGTGAGAGGATGAAAACCTGAGAATCAAAGAACAGAAGAGTGGGAGCCAGAAAGAGATAGAAGGAGTCTCATTAAAGTACCATTGATGAAAGCGTCTGAATTCAAGTATAGAGTGGCAGAAAGAAGACAGACGAGGATAAAAGGCAGTCCCATATGATCTAGATATCAGGCGTAACTTCTGAAGGAAAGTCAGTGCTGTTGACGTTGATTCTGATACTCCTGCTATACGGCAGACTGCTGAGTGCTGGAAAACACCACACATTACTGATTTACATGCAAGAAAGTGATCTGACTAGTGTTAGACAACAATTACATTGTAATGAAAGTGAGGCATCGACACTATCATCATGACTGTGCTAAAAGTACATCAGTTGAAATAGTTACAGTTACACTATCAATTCACAACACCTATGTGAAGTACTTTCAGAAGGCTCCTGGCCTTCAATGAAGATTTAAAGTCAACATGCAACAGAATGTGTAGGGCCGGAATCACTGAGTCCAGTCATAAGAAAGGAATTAAACTTTAGTTAGTGTGTAATGTTGCTGTTTGAGCATAAACAACATCTGCAAAGTTACGACGCTCAAAGTTATTTTTAAGGACTACAATAAACGGCTGGTAGGGACTACAACAAGCTTCTTCCCAGGTTAGTGACATCACAAACCTTAAAATTTACATAAACCCCGCCCCCGAGAACATGCAACAAAAGGGGGCGGGGCCATGTTGTGCTGCTTTAGAGAAGAGGAAGAGTTGTTGTAGTAGAGTGTTGTTGTCATGCCGTCATTTTACGCCAAACGAGGGTCAATTCAACACAAAAGATCAACATGACTGCACATGCTAGTGGATGAGTTGAATCAACTCCACAGCAACTACATAAATTTATCCACTAACCATTCAGAAACGTCTAAAAGTTGTAACTTCTTCCTGAGTCTCTCCATCAGTGTCGACTCCGGTTTGAACAATGTAAGGCTGAACACTTTCGTCATTTTGGCTGCGTGAGATTCTCCAGCTTTGTTGTTGTTGAGCTGTTGAAGCTCCGCCCTCTTCTGGAAAGGGGGCGGGAGCAGCAGCTCATTTGCATTTAAAGGGACACACACAAAAACGCCGTGTTTTTGCTCACACCCAAATAGGGGCAAATTTGACAAGCTATAATAAATGATCTGTGGGGTATTTTGAGCTGAAACTTCACAGACACATTCTGACTTATATTACATGATCAACCATTGCTGTGTAGCACTTTGTCAAAAAATGAAAGGAAGCATCTGGATTTCACTTGATTACATTTTAAAAGATTAATTAAATTGTTACAGTTTTGTGCATTCATTTGATTACCACCATTTTTGATAATAAATTTGCATTAAATCATTAAGCACAGAATCCAGAACAATTAAAACAGACAACACAGAAGAAAAAAAAACTTTAAATAATAAATTGTTAAAGTTTTATGAATTCAATAGCTTAGACATGCTTTTCATTAACAAAATTTATTTGAACTACTAAAATGGAAAACATGGAATTTGGGTGTCCTAAACGTGAAAAACATGCTGGGACTATATTTTATTCTTTGAGAATTGAAAAGTGGAGGCTAAAGTTCACCTTTTGAGCATCTTAACGTATCCTAATAGGAAAATTTTCTTTTTGCTCTTATCGCAGCAGCCTTTATTAGATTTACATGATCCGGCATACTTACTGCGTTAACTACCGGCAATACTTCACAAATCACAAATACACATAAGTGCGTATACATCCAAACACAGATAGAAATGAGATGGAAAGGGCAGCGATGATTGATGTCCCAGACCACCTGAGGTATACAGACAGAAAACTTTTCACAGCTTGTTATGTAGATTCAATCATTCGCTTCTTTCATGTCACATGCTGAACAGAGACAGCTGAGAGCCGAGTCCCCGTCACCACAGGGTGGGATTCCTTCAAACACACAGCCTTTCATCACGTCCCAATCACACACCGCTACATAAACAAGCCAAAAACACACACACACGCACACACAGAGAAAAGAAATGACAGAAGCGTTTGAGATCAATACAGACGTTCCCTGTGGGAGAACAGTTTGAGAGGGAGGGTGTGAGCTTCAGGAACCAGACTGATTGATTGAATTGCCGTCAGCGCGTGGCGCAGCATGAGCGCCTGAACGTTTAGCTCGTACATCAGCGAGCGGCTCGTGCCAGGACTCATCTCAACTGTCACAAGTTCTTGGAGAAGTCACAAACACAATGCCACACAAGGTTCCTGCTGCCCGATACCTGATTATGACCTACAGTCACTGATGTAAAGTTTAGTTTATCATGTATCTAAAGATGTCCAAATACTTGCAAGGTCACATGCAAGACAGAAATAATGTGAGGGAGATGGGGTCAACAGTGCTTCTAGTACTCTCGTAAACCAACTACACAAACATCCACACACTCACAGACGCCCCATCCTACTCTCAAACACCCCCGCACAAGCACTCAGACAGCCCAGCCTCTCCACACCACCTCATTTATCAGTAAAACTGTAGACGGAGAGATCGGTCCTCATCCACAAGGAACACACACACATGCCCACAAACTGAAGCAATAAGCCAGACGGGGCTGCCAACCTTTGCAGAGTGCTTCTCCCACACACGTTGCTTACAGTATCGCTGCTTCCCTTGTCTTTTGTCTCAATCGTGTTAGGGTGAGAGGCAGATGCCTCATCTGCACCTCCCCTCCTCAACGCCAATCAATAGTGTTTCACGCCGCACTTCTCAAGCACCACTTACTGCAGGCTAATGGTGCTGAAGGGTTACAGCACAGCAGTGTGACTCACTGCATATATCATGCCACTTGCTACATCCTGAAACACAGAAATAAAACATCTGCTGGCTGATATCACCCCTGATTTATGTCTCCACTGCAGCTGGCCTAGAGAAAATACTGTGGGTGCAAAAAACAAGTTTTTGCCATTTTTTCCTAAAATGATCTCTCAGGTAAGCATGCAAATCTTGTACAGTCAAAATATTCCAGTTCATCAAAGCCAAAGCCAATCAGTTTAAGGATGTAGTGATGTAGGAGTGGGTGACATTTATTTTACAATTTATACATATACAAGCGACTCAAAAATGAATAGATAAAAAGGTCAAAAGGTAGGTCTGTCACATTTTAAGATTTTTTTTTTAACCCTTATGTGCATTGCAATAAAACATGACAAAGAAATGACTAGTTTATTGACTCAGTATTAGTTTTTTTTTTTTCCTTTTTAATTAGCTGTGGTTATATTTGTTTTCTTAAAAAAATATGCATGCATCATTTCCTGATCAGTGTTGTTATTGTTAACCAAAAGTATTAAAAATCATGTTTGGTAATTGAAGGATGGATGGATGGATATATGGATGGATGGATGGATGGATATATGGATGGATGGATGGATGGATGGATGGATATATGGGTGGATGGATGGATGGATGGATGGATATATGGGTGGGTGGGTGGGTGGGTGGATGGATGGATGGATAAATATATGGGTGGATGGATGGATATATGAATGGATGGATATATGGATGGATGAATGGATGAATGGATGGATGGATGGATGGATGGATGGATGGATGGATGAATGGATGGATGGAAAGATGGATGGATGGATGGATGGATGGATGGATGGATGAATTGATGGATTGGATTGGATTTAAAAAAAAGTTGAAGTGTAAGTTGAAGTATTGAAATCACAAAAACTGAAACAAAAAATAATAGATTAATTCTATATAAGAAATATTTGAAAACGAAAAAAACAAAACAAATGAAAATGCCAAAAGCACATAACAAAATTACTATAACTTAAATCAACTCAAAAATAAAAACTGAAAAAGGTAATTTAAATTAGTAACACAAACAACGTGATATAAAAAAATGACTTGTTTTCGTAAAACAACAACAAAAAAATCTGCAACCTTCTCTGTATTATTTCATAAAATGACCTGCTTCAGAAGTAAATTCTATCCCCAACCCTAACACAGCCCTCAAAGGACACTTTCTGCATTTTTACATATTCAACAACAACAACAACAACAAAAAATTAGTATGATTTATATGCCTGACAAAAATGTCTCCACAAGATTAAAAAAAAAAAAAAAAAAAATCTGTTATTACTATATCCTTTTGTCCCCATGATGTAGAGAATACCTGAACCACTCTCTCTCTCTCTCTCTCTCTCTCTCATCCCTGCTATTTCCATTGTTAACCAACCCACACTACACTAATTAAAAACAACTGATAATTGGAATCTGATTGTTCTGTGAAAAATTGCTTAACTGGATCACACTCTTTCATTTCTGAAGTTAACATTGCTAATACAAGTGTGCTGGTGTTGGTGTGTGTGTGAGAGAGAGAGAGCACCACACAACACCTGACAACACCATGACAATAGTGTCTCCACCAGCAACAAGACACAAATAAACCTCTGCATCTGGCAGCAATTCTCAGCTATACGCCAGTTCCTCAGGTGCCTTGGCGATTAATAGACTCAATGTCAGCGTGTTAAACCTGCATCGCATATTGTTGCACATAATTCCACTGAAATATGAAAGCAATGTCTTCCTATGATTCATTAAGACACAAAACCACTGTGGCATGTCATTAGCAATGCTGAAAAGAGAACCAATTGCTACACAGTGTTGGCTTATTACCCACAGATATATATCAGAGGTAAGCAGTTCAAATAGTTCAAAACGTAGAATTAGGTTATTATTTTGATGCAGCTCTCTCTGGTAATGTACACATTCTGTTGTGCAATTTAAGAGAAAAACCTACAACCCCAAGGCTGTTAAAAAGTTATAATAACTCATCAATTATGAAGTTAAAGTGTACACCACGCAAAAAAGCTTCAAGGCTAAAACAAAGACAAAGACAGCAAAAGTGAGAAAGACAGGGATAAAAAAGAAAAGAAAAGATGATTGAAAAATAAACCTGGGTGTGTTTTGTAACACAGAAACAAGTCATGAATGAAATAATCAGAGACCTAATTTTTGCCACCAATTGTATGATTTGGACTTTAGGCTGTTTCCACTCATTTCGCTATTATTTCTTTAAATGGGTCACTAAACTGTTGCATTACTGTACATGATGATCACTTACAAATGAGTGGGTAGAACAGTCAGCACACTTGTAATACTGATTTTAAGCTGTAAAAAGGGGATGCATTCACAGTATCAAAAACAGGTAGTTCACAAAACATTTGCATTTGTGAAACTGTAAAAAAAAAATATATATATTTTTCAAAGTTGTAAATACAACATCACTAAAGGATTATTAGAGTACATTCGACAAGACAATACAATTTGTCTTTCTACTTCAAAATTTCACATTTAAATCAATGTGTTACTTGTTTCTTTGGCCGCATTTACACTGCATGGTTCAAGTGACCCAATTCCGATTTTTTGTGGCACAGATTGGATATGACACATGAACGACAAATGAAACCTCTCTAGTTGACTAGCAGAGTATTAATTTAGTTTGTTTGTGTTAAATAAATGGCGATCTGGTGTTGAAATGCGTCGATTTAGAAATCATGCCAAGTGCTCGTTGCGGCTGTTGTCAATGATGGTGACTCATTCTGTAGAGACTGCCTATTTGTTCCAGTGAAACCACAAAATAAAATGCACACAAACATGTCTCTGCCCTTAATATACAATCACTGATGAAAGCATTTGTTTTTAATGAGTAAAAAAACCTATACAAGAACCTCTGACATGCATAACAAAAGTTCTACCGCCAGACCATTATTACATACAAAAACTTACAGCGGATCTGTGTGCATAATCACTGTTGTGTAGAATTTGTACTATATAATTATTTTTTATTAAAAAAAACAGAATTGGCCATCAAGACCTGCAGTGAAAATGTGACCTTTGATATAATTTGTGAAACTTACTACCAATTTCTGAGTGAAATTAAATTGTCTAAAAGCAGCCAGTATCTCCCGGTTAAAGCTAAAGAGAGTTCAGGTCATGCTGTAATCAACCTACCAAATGTCCTGTTCAATACTGGAAATTCTCACCCACTCGCTCTCTGCAGTGCATCCGTTATCCAGTAACATCAACACCAGTGGGGCGGGTGGAGGGGGGTTGGTCGTCTAATGGAGTGCCAGCGCTAATGAGATGAATCTATCCATTATAATGCTTTAACGAGAGTAAATCTGCATGGCTGGTAATTAGTCCACGCCCCTGCATTAGCTCCACTCCTCGGAGGAGCGACTCTGTCTTGTGTTGCCAGAGGACATCAGAGCAGCTGAATGCATTATGCTCCAGATGCTGTGAATTTTCATCATTTAGATGTGTTTCCATCAGGGAGCGGATTGATCAGGCACGGTCACGGCGGATAAGAGCACAGCATAATGACAGGCCGGGAAGGAAAACTGCTGGCGTTGTTCAAAAAGAAACCCCATTAAGCAGCTCCTGGTTGCTAAGCAGACGCGTACGGTGCAACTATTTAGAGTGCCTGTGAAGCGATAGATGAGTCGAGGCATTGTAAGATTCGAGACAACAGTCTCGTGACTCAGCAAGCATAATCAAGGGCTTAACAAATCAGACAGGTGCTAATTGCACTGAGCAACTGAGAAGCAAACTGCAGACTTCCCACTGAGTGAGCTGATATTAGTGTTGTGCATACTACAAGTCTTGTTTTTAGTATTTTGGTGCTTTTATTTAAAAAGTTAAAAAAATTAGAGCCAGATCAGAACTCATATTGTCTACATAAGCATCATTCTGTTAAGCCACAACTCGAACATAATACGGTGTCCTGTTTTTAGTCTTATTCCACTTTAATTTAAAGGAGAGTAGAGAGAATAATAAGAGAGTGAAGGTGAGATCAGGGAATGTTGCAATCCAGATTAAAACTCACTCTGTCTGCATGAGCAACTCATTACTAAGCCAAGTATACGATGTCCTAAAACATCTTACATTTGGCCTTTTGATGCAGCAGAGCAGGAAATAATTAGAAGGCAAGATGGAATGTCAGATTGAAACCTGCATCGTCAGTATGAGCACCACAGCTCAATGTTAAGCCACAGCACTGACTTACTACAAAATCTTAAAAGCCCTTCTTCAACCTCAGCAGAACAAAAAAGGTTTTTTTTTCTATTATTGTCTAAAACCCATTACCACACTGACTTCCATTTCAGCAGCCGGACTCTGGAGTGTCTAAATATTCGGTGTATGGTGAATAGAGCTCATCTAAGCCATTCTCAAATGACGTCCTTGCACTAAAGAAAAAAAAAAAAAGTGTTCTGAAATGGGCAGATTAGATTAACGTTAGGAAGCTTTGATCTAAAGCTCGCTGGCTAGCTTTGATCTGCACAAGCAGCTCTTCACCATGACCAGAACACAATTTCACATCCATTTGTATCAATTCTATGGGCATATACGACGATGAGAAGCTCTGCTCACCGTCACTTGCTGCCATTTATCCCTAATCAGAGTCAAGTCATGAATGGCGGCAGTGTTCCTGAGCGAAAAATGACCATCAAGGGACCGGAGATCAGAGCGGCAAACTTCAAATGGAAATTATATTTACAAAGAGCAGCATGTGTGGAAAATCATCATGGCTGAAATTTACAATTATCAAATGACTTATAGACTCTTAAAGGTGCAGTAAGCAATTTCTGAAAAACACTGATAAACAGCACAACAAACTTGTAGCCAATCAGCAGTTGGGGGCGTGTCCACTCACGATAAGGGAGGAGCGAGTGAGCCGATCAGCAGTAGGGGACGTGTCCACTCATGATGGGGAGGACAGTGAGCCAATCAGCAGTAGGGGGCGTATACACTCATGATGAGGGAGGAGAGAGAGTGAGCCAATCAGCAGTAGGGGGTGTGTCCACTCATGATGAGGGAGGAGAGAGAGTGAGCCAATCAGCAGTAGGGGGTGTGTCCACTCATGATGAGGGAGGAGAGAGAGTGAGCCAATCAGCAGTAGGGGGTTTGTCCACTCATGATGAGGGAGGAGAGAGAGTGAGTCAATCAGCAGTAGGGGGTGTGTCCACTCATGATGAGGGAGGAGAGAGAGTGAGCCAATCAGCAGTAGGGGGTGTGTCCACTCATGATGAGGGAGGAGAGAGAGTGAGCCAATCAGCAGTAGGGGGTTTGTCCACTCATGATGAGGGGGGAGAGAGAGTGAGTCAATCAGCAGTAGGGGGTGTGTCCACTCATGATGAGGGAGGAGAGAGAGTGAGCCAATCAGCAGTAGGGGGTGTGTCCACTCATGATGAGGGAGAAGAGAGAGTGAGCCAATCAGCAGTAGGGGGTGTGTGCACTCATGATGAGGGAGGAGAGAGAGTGAGCCAATCAGCAGTAGGGGGTGTGTCCACTCATGATGAGGGAGGAGAGAGAGTGAGCCAATCAGCAGTAGGGGGTTTGTCCACTCATGATGAGGGGGGAGAGAGAGCCTATCAGCAGTAGGGGGCGTGTCTACTCATGTTTGGGGAGAGGGAGTGAGCTAATCAGCAGTAGGAAGCGTATACACTCATGATGAGGGAGGAGATAGAGTGAGCCAATCAGCAGTAAGGGGCGTGTCCTCTAATGATAAAGTAGGAGAGAGTGAGCCTATCAGCAGTTGGGGACGTGTCCTCTCATGATGGTGAAGGAGAGAAAGTGAGCCAATCAGCAGTAGGAGGTGTATACACTCATGATGAGGGAGGAGAGAGAGTGAGCCAATCAGTACTAGGGGGCGTGTACTCTCATGATGGGAGAGAGAGTGAGCAAGAGGGAGATTTGAAGACTGTAGAAAGAGAGATGGCCGAGAGACATTACAAAAGAAGGGTTATGATCAGGCAAGAGCTTTAGGACCTGTGTTAATATTAGAAAAGCTTTCCAGTGCTGGAGAGACTGAAGCGGGAAGGCCTGAAAACAGATGCCGAGGTTGGGTTGTTTCTGCTCCTTACATTAGTAACATTGGATTTGAGTGTCATTGTTTGTCTGGAGGTGGAGTGTTGCTGGCAACAACAAACTCTTGCTTGTATACTCTTGTGTATTGTATGTTCATTCGTTCATCACTTTATTTTTTGCTAAGCATTATTTCGCTATGCTTCAGCTATGATAAAGGGACATGCACTCTTGCATTGCACGTTCATGCATTTTGGGGGTGGAGCAATGAAGGGAGGGGTGTGTTTTTTTGGGTTGATTTCAAATATCAACAGTGTAGAAATCTCTTGCTGCACCTTTAAGCAGAACGTAGCAGGTTCAATGCCCATCCATTATCCATCTCCATCATCATTTCGGCCCTCAGCAAGGCAATCAACTGCAGAATGCTCCATGGGAATTATCCTTACATTACATTTACAGTGCCGTTTTACAGTGACATAGAATAAATGAAACTGAATAAAAATGAATTCCAAGAGGCTTGGTGATGTGGCAATAAATAAAGA